>OY755088.1:25762837-25931233 GCA_963576655.1 Gastrophysa polygoni | reverse complement strand
CTAACCTAACCTAACCTAACCTAACCTAACCTAACCTAACCTAACCTAACCTAACCTAACCTAACCTAACCTAACCTAACCTAACCTAACCTAACCTAACCTAACCTAACCTAACCTAACCTAACCTAACCTAACCTAACCTAACCTAACCTAACCTAACCTAACCTAACCTAACCTAACCTAACCTAACCTAACCTAACCTAACCTAACCTAACCTAACCTAACCTAACCTAACCTAACCTAACCTAACCTAACCTAACCTAACCTAACCTAACCTAACCTAACCTAACCTAACCTAACCTAACCTAACCTAACCTAACCTAACCTAACCTAACCTAACCTAACCTAACCTAACCTAACCTAACCTAACCTAACCTAACCTAACCTAACCTAACCTAACCTAACCTAACCTAACCTAACCTAACCTAACCTAACCTAACCTAACCTAACCTAACCTAACCTAACCTAACTCTAACCTAACCTAACCTAACCTAACCTAACCTAACCTAACCTAACCTAACCTAACCTAACCTAACCTAACCTAACCTAACCTAACCTAACCTAACCTAACCTAACCTAACCTAACCTAACCTAACCTAACCTAACCTAACCTAACCTAACCTAACCTAACCTAACCTAACCTAACCTAACCTAACCTAACCTAACCTAACCTAACCTAACCTAACCTAACCTAACCTAACCTAACCTAACCTAACCTAACCTAACCTAACCTAACCTAACCTAACCTAACCTAACCTAACCTAACCTAACCTAACCTAACCTAACCTAACCTAACCTAACCTAACCTAACCTAACCTAACCTAACCTAACCTAACCTAACCTAACCTAACCTAACCTAACCTAACCTAACCTAACCTAACCTAACCTAACCTAACCTAACCTAACCTAACCTAACCTAACCTAACCTAACCTAACCTAACCTAACCTAACCTAACCTAACCTAACCTAACCTAACCTAACCTAACCTAACCTAACCTAACCTAACCTAACCTAACCTAACCTAACCTAACCTAACCTAACCTAACCTAACCTAACCTAACCTAACCTAACCTAACCTAACCTAACCTAACCTAACCTAACCTAACCTAACCTAACCTAACCTAACCTAACCTAACCTAACCTAACCTAACCTAACCTAACCTAACCTAACCTAACCTAACCTAACCTAACCTAACCTAACCTAACCTAACCTAACCTAACCTAACCTAACCTAACCTAACCTAACCTAACCTAACCTAACCTAACCTAACCTAACCTAACCTAACCTAACCTAACCTAACCTAACCTAACCTAACCTAACCTAACCTAACCTAACCTAACCTAACCTAACCTAACCTAACCTAACCTAACCTAACCTAACCTAACCTAACCTAACCTAACCTAACCTAACCTAACCTAACCTAACCTAACCTAACCTAACCTAACCTAACCTAACCTAACCTAACCTAACCTAACCTAACCTAACCTAACCTAACCTAACCTAACCTAACCTAACCTAACCTAACCTAACCTAACCTAACCTAACCTAACCTAACCTAACCTAACCTAACCTAACCTAACCTAACCTAACCTAACCTAACCTAACCTAACCTAACCTAACCTAACCTAACCTAACCTAACCTAACCTAACCTAACCTAACCTAACCTAACCTAACCTAACCTAACCTAACCTAACCTAACCTAACCTAACCTAACCTAACCTAACCTAACCTAACCTAACCTAACCTAACCTAACCTAACCTAACCTAACCTAACCTAACCTAACCTAACCTAACCTAACCTAACCTAACCTAACCTAACCTAACCTAACCTAACCTAACCTAACCTAACCTAACCTAACCTAACCTAACCTAACCTAACCTAACCTAACCTAACCTAACCTAACCTAACCTAACCTAACCTAACCTAACCTAACCTAACCTAACCTAACCTAACCTAACCTAACCTAACCTAACCTAACCTAACCTAACCTAACCTAACCTAACCTAACCTAACCTAACCTAACCTAACCTAACCTAACCTAACCTAACCTAACCTAACCTAACCTAACCTAACCTAACCTAACCTAACCTAACCTAACCTAACCTAACCTAACCTAACCTAACCTAACCTAACCTAACCTAACCTAACCTAACCTAACCTAACCTAACCTAACCTAACCTAACCTAACCTAACCTAACCTAACCTAACCTAACCTAACCTAACCTAACCTAACCTAACCTAACCTAACCTAACCTAACCTAACCTAACCTAACCTAACCTAACCTAACCTAACCTAACCTAACCTAACCTAACCTAACCTAACCTAACCTAACCTAACCTAACCTAACCTAACCTAACCTAACCTAACCTAACCTAACCTAACCTAACCTAACCTAACCTAACCTAACCTAACCTAACCTAACCTAACCTAACCTAACCTAACCTAACCTAACCTAACCTAACCTAACCTAACCTAACCTAACCTAACCTAACCTAACCTAACCTAACCTAACCTAACCTAACCTAACCTAACCTAACCTAACCTAACCTAACCTAACCTAACCTAACCTAACCTAACCTAACCTAACCTAACCTAACCTAACCTAACCTAACCTAACCTAACCTAACCTAACCTAACCTAACCTAACCTAACCTAACCTAACCTAACCTAACCTAACCTAACCTAACCTAACCTAACCTAACCTAACCTAACCTAACCTAACCTAACCTAACCTAACCTAACCTAACCTAACCTAACCTAACCTAACCTAACCTAACCTAACCTAACCTAACCTAACCTAACCTAACCTAACCTAACCTAACCTAACCTAACCTAACCTAACCTAACCTAACCTAACCTAACCTAACCTAACCTAACCTAACCTAACCTAACCTAACCTAACCTAACCTAACCTAACCTAACCTAACCTAACCTAACCTAACCTAACCTAACCTAACCTAACCTAACCTAACCTAACCTAACCTAACCTAACCTAACCTAACCTAACCTAACCTAACCTAACCTAACCTAACCTAACCTAACCTAACCTAACCTAACCTAACCTAACCTAACCTAACCTAACCTAACCTAACCTAACCTAACCTAACCTAACCTAACCTAACCTAACCTAACCTAACCTAACCTAACCTAACCTAACCTAACCTAACCTAACCTAACCTAACCTAACCTAACCTAACCTAACCTAACCTAACCTAACCTAACCTAACCTAACCTAACCTAACCTAACCTAACCTAACCTAACCTAACCTAACCTAACCTAACCTAACCTAACCTAACCTAACCTAACCTAACCTAACCTAACCTAACCTAACCTAACCTAACCTAACCTAACCTAACCTAACCTAACCTAACCTAACCTAACCTAACCTAACCTAACCTAACCTAACCTAACCTAACCTAACCTAACCTAACCTAACCTAACCTAACCTAACCTAACCTAACCTAACCTAACCTAACCTAACCTAACCTAACCTAACCTAACCTAACCTAACCTAACCTAACCTAACCTAACCTAACCTAACCTAACCTAACCTAACCTAACCTAACCTAACCTAACCTAACCTAACCTAACCTAACCTAACCTAACCTAACCTAACCTAACCTAACCTAACCTAACCTAACCTAACCTAACCTAACCTAACCTAACCTAACCTAACCTAACCTAACCTAACCTAACCTAACCTAACCTAACCTAACCTAACCTAACCTAACCTAACCTAACCTAACCTAACCTAACCTAACCTAACCTAACCTAACCTAACCTAACCTAACCTAACCTAACCTAACCTAACCTAACCTAACCTAACCTAACCTAACCTAACCTAACCTAACCTAACCTAACCTAACCTAACCTAACCTAACCTAACCTAACCTAACCTAACCTAACCTAACCTAACCTAACCTAACCTAACCTAACCTAACCTAACCTAACCTAACCTAACCTAACCTAACCTAACCTAACCTAACCTAACCTAACCTAACCTAACCTAACCTAACCTAACCTAACCTAACCTAACCTAACCTAACCTAACCTAACCTAACCTAACCTAACCTAACCTAACCTAACCTAACCTAACCTAACCTAACCTAACCTAACCTAACCTAACCTAACCTAACCTAACCTAACCTAACCTAACCTAACCTAACCTAACCTAACCTAACCTAACCTAACCTAACCTAACCTAACCTAACCTAACCTAACCTAACCTAACCTAACCTAACCTAACCTAACCTAACCTAACCTAACCTAACCTAACCTAACCTAACCTAACCTAACCTAACCTAACCTAACCTAACCTAACCTAACCTAACCTAACCTAACCTAACCTAACCTAACCTAACCTAACCTAACCTAACCTAACCTAACCTAACCTAACCTAACCTAACCTAACCTAACCTAACCTAACCTAACCTAACCTAACCTAACCTAACCTAACCTAACCTAACCTAACCTAACCTAACCTAACCTAACCTAACCTAACCTAACCTAACCTAACCTAACCTAACCTAACCTAACCTAACCTAACCTAACCTAACCTAACCTAACCTAACCTAACCTAACCTAACCTAACCTAACCTAACCTAACCTAACCTAACCTAACCTAACCTAACCTAACCTAACCTAACCTAACCTAACCTAACCTAACCTAACCTAACCTAACCTAACCTAACCTAACCTAACCTAACCTAACCTAACCTAACCTAACCTAACCTAACCTAACCTAACCTAACCTAACCTAACCTAACCTAACCTAACCTAACCTAACCTAACCTAACCTAACCTAACCTAACCTAACCTAACCTAACCTAACCTAACCTAACCTAACCTAACCTAACCTAACCTAACCTAACCTAACCTAACCTAACCTAACCTAACCTAACCTAACCTAACCTAACCTAACCTAACCTAACCTAACCTAACCTAACCTAACCTAACCTAACCTAACCTAACCTAACCTAACCTAACCTAACCTAACCTAACCTAACCTAACCTAACCTAACCTAACCTAACCTAACCTAACCTAACCTAACCTAACCTAACCTAACCTAACCTAACCTAACCTAACCTAACCTAACCTAACCTAACCTAACCTAACCTAACCTAACCTAACCTAACCTAACCTAACCTAACCTAACCTAACCTAACCTAACCTAACCTAACCTAACCTAACCTAACCTAACCTAACCTAACCTAACCTAACCTAACCTAACCTAACCTAACCTAACCTAACCTAACCTAACCTAACCTAACCTAACCTAACCTAACCTAACCTAACCTAACCTAACCTAACCTAACCTAACCTAACCTAACCTAACCTAACCTAACCTAACCTAACCTAACCTAACCTAACCTAACCTAACCTAACCTAACCTAACCTAACCTAACCTAACCTAACCTAACCTAACCTAACCTAACCTAACCTAACCTAACCTAACCTAACCTAACCTAACCTAACCTAACCTAACCTAACCTAACCTAACCTAACCTAACCTAACCTAACCTAACCTAACCTAACCTAACCTAACCTAACCTAACCTAACCTAACCTAACCTAACCTAACCTAACCTAACCTAACCTAACCTAACCTAACCTAACCTAACCTAACCTAACCTAACCTAACCTAACCTAACCTAACCTAACCTAACCTAACCTAACCTAACCTAACCTAACCTAACCTAACCTAACCTAACCTAACCTAACCTAACCTAACCTAACCTAACCTAACCTAACCTAACCTAACCTAACCTAACCTAACCTAACCTAACCTAACCTAACCTAACCTAACCTAACCTAACCTAACCTAACCTAACCTAACCTAACCTAACCTAACCTAACCTAACCTAACCTAACCTAACCTAACCTAACCTAACCTAACCTAACCTAACCTAACCTAACCTAACCTAACCTAACCTAACCTAACCTAACCTAACCTAACCTAACCTAACCTAACCTAACCTAACCTAACCTAACCTAACCTAACCTAACCTAACCTAACCTAACCTAACCTAACCTAACCTAACCTAACCTAACCTAACCTAACCTAACCTAACCTAACCTAACCTAACCTAACCTAACCTAACCTAACCTAACCTAACCTAACCTAACCTAACCTAACCTAACCTAACCTAACCTAACCTAACCTAACCTAACCTAACCTAACCTAACCTAACCTAACCTAACCTAACCTAACCTAACCTAACCTAACCTAACCTAACCTAACCTAACCTAACCTAACCTAACCTAACCTAACCTAACCTAACCTAACCTAACCTAACCTAACCTAACCTAACCTAACCTAACCTAACCTAACCTAACCTAACCTAACCTAACCTAACCTAACCTAACCTAACCTAACCTAACCTAACCTAACCTAACCTAACCTAACCTAACCTAACCTAACCTAACCTAACCTAACCTAACCTAACCTAACCTAACCTAACCTAACCTAACCTAACCTAACCTAACCTAACCTAACCTAACCTAACCTAACCTAACCTAACCTAACCTAACCTAACCTAACCTAACCTAACCTAACCTAACCTAACCTAACCTAACCTAACCTAACCTAACCTAACCTAACCTAACCTAACCTAACCTAACCTAACCTAACCTAACCTAACCTAACCTAACCTAACCTAACCTAACCTAACCTAACCTAACCTAACCTAACCTAACCTAACCTAACCTAACCTAACCTAACCTAACCTAACCTAACCTAACCTAACCTAACCTAACCTAACCTAACCTAACCTAACCTAACCTAACCTAACCTAACCTAACCTAACCTAACCTAACCTAACCTAACCTAACCTAACCTAACCTAACCTAACCTAACCTAACCTAACCTAACCTAACCTAACCTAACCTAACCTAACCTAACCTAACCTAACCTAACCTAACCTAACCTAACCTAACCTAACCTAACCTAACCTAACCTAACCTAACCTAACCTAACCTAACCTAACCTAACCTAACCTAACCTAACCTAACCTAACCTAACCTAACCTAACCTAACCTAACCTAACCTAACCTAACCTAACCTAACCTAACCTAACCTAACCTAACCTAACCTAACCTAACCTAACCTAACCTAACCTAACCTAACCTAACCTAACCTAACCTAACCTAACCTAACCTAACCTAACCTAACCTAACCTAACCTAACCTAACCTAACCTAACCTAACCTAACCTAACCTAACCTAACCTAACCTAACCTAACCTAACCTAACCTAACCTAACCTAACCTAACCTAACCTAACCTAACCTAACCTAACCTAACCTAACCTAACCTAACCTAACCTAACCTAACCTAACCTAACCTAACCTAACCTAACCTAACCTAACCTAACCTAACCTAACCTAACCTAACCTAACCTAACCTAACCTAACCTAACCTAACCTAACCTAACCTAACCTAACCTAACCTAACCTAACCTAACCTAACCTAACCTAACCTAACCTAACCTAACCTAACCTAACCTAACCTAACCTAACCTAACCTAACCTAACCTAACCTAACCTAACCTAACCTAACCTAACCTAACCTAACCTAACCTAACCTAACCTAACCTAACCTAACCTAACCTAACCTAACCTAACCTAACCTAACCTAACCTAACCTAACCTAACCTAACCTAACCTAACCTAACCTAACCTAACCTAACCTAACCTAACCTAACCTAACCTAACCTAACCTAACCTAACCTAACCTAACCTAACCTAACCTAACCTAACCTAACCTAACCTAACCTAACCTAACCTAACCTAACCTAACCTAACCTAACCTAACCTAACCTAACCTAACCTAACCTAACCTAACCTAACCTAACCTAACCTAACCTAACCTAACCTAACCTAACCTAACCTAACCTAACCTAACCTAACCTAACCTAACCTAACCTAACCTAACCTAACCTAACCTAACCTAACCTAACCTAACCTAACCTAACCTAACCTAACCTAACCTAACCTAACCTAACCTAACCTAACCTAACCTAACCTAACCTAACCTAACCTAACCTAACCTAACCTAACCTAACCTAACCTAACCTAACCTAACCTAACCTAACCTAACCTAACCTAACCTAACCTAACCTAACCTAACCTAACCTAACCTAACCTAACCTAACCTAACCTAACCTAACCTAACCTAACCTAACCTAACCTAACCTAACCTAACCTAACCTAACCTAACCTAACCTAACCTAACCTAACCTAACCTAACCTAACCTAACCTAACCTAACCTAACCTAACCTAACCTAACCTAACCTAACCTAACCTAACCTAACCTAACCTAACCTAACCTAACCTAACCTAACCTAACCTAACCTAACCTAACCTAACCTAACCTAACCTAACCTAACCTAACCTAACCTAACCTAACCTAACCTAACCTAACCTAACCTAACCTAACCTAACCTAACCTAACCTAACCTAACCTAACCTAACCTAACCTAACCTAACCTAACCTAACCTAACCTAACCTAACCTAACCTAACCTAACCTAACCTAACCTAACCTAACCTAACCTAACCTAACCTAACCTAACCTAACCTAACCTAACCTAACCTAACCTAACCTAACCTAACCTAACCTAACCTAACCTAACCTAACCTAACCTAACCTAACCTAACCTAACCTAACCTAACCTAACCTAACCTAACCTAACCTAACCTAACCTAACCTAACCTAACCTAACCTAACCTAACCTAACCTAACCTAACCTAACCTAACCTAACCTAACCTAACCTAACCTAACCTAACCTAACCTAACCTAACCTAACCTAACCTAACCTAACCTAACCTAACCTAACCTAACCTAACCTAACCTAACCTAACCTAACCTAACCTAACCTAACCTAACCTAACCTAACCTAACCTAACCTAACCTAACCTAACCTAACCTAACCTAACCTAACCTAACCTAACCTAACCTAACCTAACCTAACCTAACCTAACCTAACCTAACCTAACCTAACCTAACCTAACCTAACCTAACCTAACCTAACCTAACCTAACCTAACCTAACCTAACCTAACCTAACCTAACCTAACCTAACCTAACCTAACCTAACCTAACCTAACCTAACCTAACCTAACCTAACCTAACCTAACCTAACCTAACCTAACCTAACCTAACCTAACCTAACCTAACCTAACCTAACCTAACCTAACCTAACCTAACCTAACCTAACCTAACCTAACCTAACCTAACCTAACCTAACCTAACCTAACCTAACCTAACCTAACCTAACCTAACCTAACCTAACCTAACCTAACCTAACCTAACCTAACCTAACCTAACCTAACCTAACCTAACCTAACCTAACCTAACCTAACCTAACCTAACCTAACCTAACCTAACCTAACCTAACCTAACCTAACCTAACCTAACCTAACCTAACCTAACCTAACCTAACCTAACCTAACCTAACCTAACCTAACCTAACCTAACCTAACCTAACCTAACCTAACCTAACCTAACCTAACCTAACCTAACCTAACCTAACCTAACCTAACCTAACCTAACCTAACCTAACCTAACCTAACCTAACCTAACCTAACCTAACCTAACCTAACCTAACCTAACCTAACCTAACCTAACCTAACCTAACCTAACCTAACCTAACCTAACCTAACCTAACCTAACCTAACCTAACCTAACCTAACCTAACCTAACCTAACCTAACCTAACCTAACCTAACCTAACCTAACCTAACCTAACCTAACCTAACCTAACCTAACCTAACCTAACCTAACCTAACCTAACCTAACCTAACCTAACCTAACCTAACCTAACCTAACCTAACCTAACCTAACCTAACCTAACCTAACCTAACCTAACCTAACCTAACCTAACCTAACCTAACCTAACCTAACCTAACCTAACCTAACCTAACCTAACCTAACCTAACCTAACCTAACCTAACCTAACCTAACCTAACCTAACCTAACCTAACCTAACCTAACCTAACCTAACCTAACCTAACCTAACCTAACCTAACCTAACCTAACCTAACCTAACCTAACCTAACCTAACCTAACCTAACCTAACCTAACCTAACCTAACCTAACCTAACCTAACCTAACCTAACCTAACCTAACCTAACCTAACCTAACCTAACCTAACCTAACCTAACCTAACCTAACCTAACCTAACCTAACCTAACCTAACCTAACCTAACCTAACCTAACCTAACCTAACCTAACCTAACCTAACCTAACCTAACCTAACCTAACCTAACCTAACCTAACCTAACCTAACCTAACCTAACCTAACCTAACCTAACCTAACCTAACCTAACCTAACCTAACCTAACCTAACCTAACCTAACCTAACCTAACCTAACCTAACCTAACCTAACCTAACCTAACCTAACCTAACCTAACCTAACCTAACCTAACCTAACCTAACCTAACCTAACCTAACCTAACCTAACCTAACCTAACCTAACCTAACCTAACCTAACCTAACCTAACCTAACCTAACCTAACCTAACCTAACCTAACCTAACCTAACCTAACCTAACCTAACCTAACCTAACCTAACCTAACCTAACCTAACCTAACCTAACCTAACCTAACCTAACCTAACCTAACCTAACCTAACCTAACCTAACCTAACCTAACCTAACCTAACCTAACCTAACCTAACCTAACCTAACCTAACCTAACCTAACCTAACCTAACCTAACCTAACCTAACCTAACCTAACCTAACCTAACCTAACCTAACCTAACCTAACCTAACCTAACCTAACCTAACCTAACCTAACCTAACCTAACCTAACCTAACCTAACCTAACCTAACCTAACCTAACCTAACCTAACCTAACCTAACCTAACCTAACCTAACCTAACCTAACCTAACCTAACCTAACCTAACCTAACCTAACCTAACCTAACCTAACCTAACCTAACCTAACCTAACCTAACCTAACCTAACCTAACCTAACCTAACCTAACCTAACCTAACCTAACCTAACCTAACCTAACCTAACCTAACCTAACCTAACCTAACCTAACCTAACCTAACCTAACCTAACCTAACCTAACCTAACCTAACCTAACCTAACCTAACCTAACCTAACCTAACCTAACCTAACCTAACCTAACCTAACCTAACCTAACCTAACCTAACCTAACCTAACCTAACCTAACCTAACCTAACCTAACCTAACCTAACCTAACCTAACCTAACCTAACCTAACCTAACCTAACCTAACCTAACCTAACCTAACCTAACCTAACCTAACCTAACCTAACCTAACCTAACCTAACCTAACCTAACCTAACCTAACCTAACCTAACCTAACCTAACCTAACCTAACCTAACCTAACCTAACCTAACCTAACCTAACCTAACCTAACCTAACCTAACCTAACCTAACCTAACCTAACCTAACCTAACCTAACCTAACCTAACCTAACCTAACCTAACCTAACCTAACCTAACCTAACCTAACCTAACCTAACCTAACCTAACCTAACCTAACCTAACCTAACCTAACCTAACCTAACCTAACCTAACCTAACCTAACCTAACCTAACCTAACCTAACCTAACCTAACCTAACCTAACCTAACCTAACCTAACCTAACCTAACCTAACCTAACCTAACCTAACCTAACCTAACCTAACCTAACCTAACCTAACCTAACCTAACCTAACCTAACCTAACCTAACCTAACCTAACCTAACCTAACCTAACCTAACCTAACCTAACCTAACCTAACCTAACCTAACCTAACCTAACCTAACCTAACCTAACCTAACCTAACCTAACCTAACCTAACCTAACCTAACCTAACCTAACCTAACCTAACCTAACCTAACCTAACCTAACCTAACCTAACCTAACCTAACCTAACCTAACCTAACCTAACCTAACCTAACCTAACCTAACCTAACCTAACCTAACCTAACCTAACCTAACCTAACCTAACCTAACCTAACCTAACCTAACCTAACCTAACCTAACCTAACCTAACCTAACCTAACCTAACCTAACCTAACCTAACCTAACCTAACCTAACCTAACCTAACCTAACCTAACCTAACCTAACCTAACCTAACCTAACCTAACCTAACCTAACCTAACCTAACCTAACCTAACCTAACCTAACCTAACCTAACCTAACCTAACCTAACCTAACCTAACCTAACCTAACCTAACCTAACCTAACCTAACCTAACCTAACCTAACCTAACCTAACCTAACCTAACCTAACCTAACCTAACCTAACCTAACCTAACCTAACCTAACCTAACCTAACCTAACCTAACCTAACCTAACCTAACCTAACCTAACCTAACCTAACCTAACCTAACCTAACCTAACCTAACCTAACCTAACCTAACCTAACCTAACCTAACCTAACCTAACCTAACCTAACCTAACCTAACCTAACCTAACCTAACCTAACCTAACCTAACCTAACCTAACCTAACCTAACCTAACCTAACCTAACCTAACCTAACCTAACCTAACCTAACCTAACCTAACCTAACCTAACCTAACCTAACCTAACCTAACCTAACCTAACCTAACCTAACCTAACCTAACCTAACCTAACCTAACCTAACCTAACCTAACCTAACCTAACCTAACCTAACCTAACCTAACCTAACCTAACCTAACCTAACCTAACCTAACCTAACCTAACCTAACCTAACCTAACCTAACCTAACCTAACCTAACCTAACCTAACCTAACCTAACCTAACCTAACCTAACCTAACCTAACCTAACCTAACCTAACCTAACCTAACCTAACCTAACCTAACCTAACCTAACCTAACCTAACCTAACCTAACCTAACCTAACCTAACCTAACCTAACCTAACCTAACCTAACCTAACCTAACCTAACCTAACCTAACCTAACCTAACCTAACCTAACCTAACCTAACCTAACCTAACCTTGTCAAGTCATTTCAAGTCAACTAAACGCAACCAATTTATACGCATTTTAACGAAACTCAACTCAACTATACGCAAATCTACTCAACGCAATCTACTCAACTCATCTAAACTCAACTATACGCAACTCAACTAAACGCAACTAGTCGCAAATCTACTCTAATCAACCCAACCCATCACAACTCAACTCAACTTACATTAAATATCATATTGGTATACATACTCAACTAAACGCATCTAAACGCAACTACACGCAAATCAACTAAACTTAACTTAAATATCATATAGGTAGACATAATTAGATCTAGACATAATTATAAGAATCCATAATGAAAGATAAAAGGCATATCAACTGAGGTCAACTCATCTAAACGCAACTAAACAAAACGCAACTGAACGCACCTCAACTCAAGTCAACTCATCTCTACTCAACTTACTTCAAATATAATATCAGTAGACATAATTAAAACTATAAAATGATAAGAGATAAAAAGCAACTAAACTCAACTCCACTCAATCAAACGCAACTAAACGCAACTACACGCAAATCAACTAAATTTAACTCAAATATCATATAGGTAGACATAATTAGATCTAGACATAAATATAAGACTCCATAATAAAAGATAAAAGGCTTATCAACTCAGGTCAACTCATCTAAACGCAACTAAACGCAACGCAACTAAACGCAACTTACTCCTAATATCATATCAGTAGACATAATAAGGACTATAACATGATAAGAGATAAAAAGCAACTCAACTCAACTCAACTCCACTCAACCAAACGCAACTAAACGCAAGTACATGCAAATCAACTAAACTTAACTCAAATATCATATAGGTAAAAAATAATAGGTCTAGACGTAGATATAGGTAGATTCATGAACTCCATGATAAAAGATAAAAAAAGGCATATCAACTCATGTCAACTCTTATAAACGCAACTAAACGCAACGCAACTAAACGCAACTCAACTCAAGTCAACTCAACGCAACTAAACGCAACTCAACACACCTTGGATATCATATAGGTAGACATAAGTATAACTATAGGTAGATAGATGGATTCATAAAACTCAATGATAAAAGATAAAATGCATATCAACTCAACTCAGCTCAACGCAACTAGATTAAAGTCAACTTATGTGAACTCAACTCATCTAAACGCAACGCAACTATACACAACGCAACTCAACTCAAGTCAACTCAACTCAAGTCAAGTCAACTCAACTCAACTCAACTCAAGTCAACTCAAATAAACGCAAGTGAACGCAACTCAACTCGACTCAAGTCAAAGAAAAGAACTGTGCTCCTATTCCGCAATGTACGACAAAATCAAATTGTGGATCCTTAAAATTAAGTAGACTTACCTTTGAACTTTTTTCAGCATTTTTCAGGCGCCAGAATCGGCAGATATCTAGCTTACCGAAATATTCTCGGCAAGCTGAGCTCCAATCTAAAGTCGGATGGCAGTATTCTCCATAATTTCCGAGATGTGAACATTTTTTGGAAAAATACACGTTCAAATTCGCATTTAGCTCAAAAATTGCATCTTTTTCATTGCCTTAAGGGCTGTAAATACTGAATTTGAAACCTCTACGACAAAGTTGAATTTTGGGTTCGAAACATTACGAAACCTCTTTGAACTTTTTTCAGAAATTTTAGAATAACATGAAAAGTCGAAAAGACCGTATTCCTAATAGTTTCTGAGATATGAGGGGGTATACACTGTGGCACAAACAAGTTTGTAAAAGTTGTGTTTTTATCTATATACAGGATGATTAGTTGAAACGGTTCATACGACGTACCTGACGAACCAACCGGGGTGTCGTTTTGTTAGTTGGAGTACTCGCTCAAGAAAATCTACGTCGATATTTTGAATGGAACACCCTGTATATAAAATTATTTAATATTTATATTCAATTTAAATGAATTTCTGACAACGCCTCTAAGCGTTTTCGAGCAAATAATTATTTTGTATTTTTTTCTCACAAAACATGACTGCTGTAATAATTAAAATATACTTTGTATTTTATGTATCTATGATACCGATGAAGGGAGTTGATTATTATAATGTGCTTTCGTCTTCTAGTTCAATAAATTTAATTATTCAATGATAACAACTGAATAAAGTTGATATTTCTCAACTGTGACTTACTGAGGCGATAAAATAATGATCAAAGAATACCAGAAGGCTCGTTGTCCTATAGTGAGATCTCAGGGTTTTACGAATGCTCTCGTTTGATTCATTCAGTTGAAAAAGTCATTGAAATGCGATTTTTTCAAATGAAACACTCTGTATGTCATCATCGCATCGAAGAGCAATTCAGATTACCTACTCATTATTGACCCAATAACTGAGCATAATAAGCTTAAATGTTTTACAGTGGTTAGTGAGAATATTTTTTGGCAACAGAACGAAATACCAAGTCCACAACAAATATAAAACTCGATTTGCAGATGATCCACAACCAAAGATATACATATTACACACTACCAGTACAATTGAAAAAAATCAATAGATTAAGTAGATATAAAAATATAAACGTCGTGAGATTTGTGAACAATGATCACAAAGTTAAACGAGGATCACTAATAATTGCTTCTGATCGAAAACCCTGAGTAGGTAGGTATGAGTATGATAAACACCAATGAGTAAATGATCTGCCCTGCCATTCGATGCGATGATGAATTTCAGGGTGTTCCGTTTGAAAAATTTCGAAATTCTCAATCACTTTTTGAAGTGATCAAATGAATCACCCTGTACTGAATTAAATTTGATCTTACTACTTGACAATGAGCTTTCTAGTATTCCCTGATCATCATCTCATCGTCTCAGTAAGTTACAGCTCAGTAAGTTACAGCTGTGAAATATCAACTTTTTTGGAGTCATGTTTTCTGAGAAAATAATACAAAATAATTATTCACGAAAACGCTCACAAATAAGTATGGGAAAATATCAGGAGAAGTTGACAGAAAATTGTTGAAGATTCTAACAGTAATATTATTTATAGGGTGTTCCGTTTGAAATATCAAATTGCTGCTTCTTCTTGGTAGAAGCGGCAACACAGCATTATTGAAATTATTAGAGCAACATTGAGCTTGTTCGTTCATGCGATCAACCCAACTTTCAAAACGATTCCTTGGTTGGTTCGCCAGGTACGTCTAATAAACCGTTTCAATCAATCACTCCGTATATATATATACTAATGTCACCTTGTATATTCACCAAAAGAACAACTGATGAACGCAGGAATGAACCACTGTCGACTACGAATACGTGAATAATAAATCTGCATCATTTCAGTGAGTTGGACATCAGACTCGATAAACCAATTATTAATCATCACTGATTCATCGTGAATCATTGTCGACCGAAAATTCCACAAATCCAACGACAATAAGTAATCCCGGAACCAGAACTGGGCATTATTTGTACGTAAAAACACTCTTGATAGTATCTAAATACTAATGAGTATTTGAATAATGTCTTGTTTAGGTTATTATATTTATACTCACAAATATTTCTTGGAATATATTATACCTCGGTATTAGCAAATAGTTCAGAAAAGTATCCAAATATATCGAAACTATCAAAATACTCCCTCGGTATTTAAATATCCAAAGATTATTTGAATAATTCTGGGGTATTAAAATACCTGCAGAATATTTGAATTCTCACAAATATTCGTCTTTTTGAGAGAAAAGGGAACTGTCAAGATCAACACATAACACCAACAAGAAGTTATGAAATAAACGATAATAAATTCACGTGATTTAGCCTCGGTCCTCGCGCCCAAAGAATGAAATGTTTTATTTCTCCAGATTTTTCATTGAAATTGGTTAAAAGTATTGTAACATTTAAAATACTTACTGTTAACTATTCCAATAGTATTGTAATTCTCATTCAAATACTTCTTGACCTTCGAAAATATTTCTTATTTGAATCTTTTCAATAATCTTAAGTAAAATTTGAATAATTTTTTCAAGTATTTGCCCAGCTCTGCCCGGAACACATATTAGTATAGTTCTTATGCTGCCTCTAATCTTAATCACACCATGATTCCTTTTTATAATTTCTAATGCTGTCTAAAACCTTGTTTATATCATTAGTTTTCATGATGTCTAAAACCTTGTTTACACCATAATTTTAATGATGTCCAAAACCTTGTTTACACCATAAGTTTCTACGCTGTCTAAAATCTTGTTTACACCAAAAATTCTCATTTTAATGTATACATCAAACATCATTCGTTTTGTTATTGTCCACTTTAGTTTTTGATGGAATTATTCGAAACAATATTTATCTGCAAACACTGAAGAACTCTTTACAGTTTTGCTCACATAATGTTACATAAACTACGATACTGGGATACAATATGATACTTTTTTGAGAAGTTTTATACCAATACGAATCCTGATAGAAGACACTCAGTACATATGTTGCAACAGAGGTTTGTTATAACAATATTCAATTCTTTTTCGAGTATTGATTGAATGATATTGAGTGAATGATTCGTTAAATCATGATATACTTTTCATCTACTTTTTGATTTCAGAATAAAGATGGTCTCAAGAAAATATACCACTGAAAGGTTCCCTAGAAATATCGTATGGGTAGACATATGACTATAACTGGGTTGGAAACGAGTTTTCATTGATCAATGGAAGCATCGCTTCAGATAGACCAGCAAAGTTTGTTATGTTTGTTCGTTTGGTATGTTTCAATTCTATATGACAAAATAGAACAATGTCAAGAACCCAAACAATTGCCTATGCAAAACGTAGCAGGGAAAGGAACACAAACCCAGCTTTTCATTGCCAGATTTTTGATGATTTTCGATGATTCCTGATTAGTTCGATATGTCCAACTCACATCATGACACCAAACAATGAAATGTAATGTAAGAGGTACTCACCTTTGTGAACTTGTTTCAGGAACCAAGTATTCAGCTTTGCCTTCTTTGCAGATCACCTGGAATTGAAGAAAAAGGTATTATGATTCTTTATTGTCGTCAAGTGATATGTGCCAAAAGTGGGCTCGATAAAGATCATACAGTAGTTGAGACAGAAACGATACATGTAAACCATAGTATAAAAGCTGAACAAAGAACACAGAGAAGTAAGAATCCCAATCTTCATTCATCTGTTTCTTTACCAGTTTCATTATTAATTATCATCGATCAGTAGAATTATACATCTATGGCCATATGAATCAATGAAATCAAATGAGAAGAAATACCAATAAATTACTGAATTAATTACTCATAATAATGAGGTACTCACCATTGTTACTCGTTGCAGAAAACCAAGTATTCAGCACTGTTCTTATCCATGACACCTGGAATCAACAAAAAGGACTATTATTATTGATTCTCATATGATGTATGCTGAAAGTGGGCTCGATGAAGATCAAGGACACAATGATACATGTAAAAAGCAGTAGTGATTCCATTATACATTATGTACAATAGAAACGCAAGATGTCCATCTAAACAAAGAAAACTGAAAAGTAAGAATCCACATCCTAAATATATCATCCTCATTGATTCTCGATTGAATGTCTCCTAAATCCATTACTCATAAAATTATGTCAAGTCATCACTGAAGCTCCCATCTTGACACCAAACACTGAAATATATTGTTTGATCCATACCAAACAACATGGACTATGTTTATGGACCTTTCTCAGAACAGTAACGTACAAGAATCGAATACAGAAAATACATGTCTTTGTTAAAAGATATGTGTTCAACCTAAAGAGGCATGACCATATTACTCCAACACTACGAGGTGCATGTTTATTGAAGATAGGTGAAAGACATTTTCTCCACATGAGTTGCCCAATAACTAATGTTAATAATAACTGTCTGACATATCTAGCAGCATTACTAATAAGACACAATAACATTCATGATTCAAGTACTAGGAATAATAATAACTTATGTATACCAAGACATAAAACTGTGTTTTTTGAAAATTGTTTTAGTTATCAAGGAGCTCAAGTGTATATCCTATTACCAACCAAGCCCAACTCACGTAGTGACTCATTTGAAACCAAGCTCAGATAAAAATTGGAGTCTCTGACATATCTATTGATCAATGTTTGTACCAGCTTGTCTTTTGAATATTTGTGTTTTCTAATCTAGTCAGGGTACATATGAAAATATATGATAAAATATGCCTAGCAGTACTGTGTACATTTTGAAAATATGCATGTATCTGAATGTATTTTTTGATGCAATCAACATATTATTTTTATTATTATCAAGCACTGTTCTATTTCCAGATCACCTGGAAATGAAGGAAAAAGGACTATGATTCTCTTGATTGTCATGTGATATGTGCTGAAAGTGAGCTCCATAAAAATCATACAGTAGCGAAACAGAAACGATACATGTGAAACACAATATTGATTACATTATACATTATATACAATAGAAACGCCAAATGTCCAGCTGAACGAAGAAAACGGAAAAGTAAGAATCCTTATCTTCCTATACCATCAGGTTTATCATCAGTTTTCCTTAATTATTACATCTATGGCAATATGAATGAGTGAAATCAACCTATTAGTGAGCACTTTGACATTGAATGACTCCTGAATTAATTACTCATCATTCGAACGCCCATCATGATACCAAACACTGAAACGTATTGAATGAGGTACTCACCATTGTGAACTTGTTTCAGGAAACCAAGAATTCAACACTGTTCTTTCCATGAGACCTGAAATCAAAAAAAAGGACTATTATTCTTGATTGTCATATGATATGTGCTGAAAGTGGGCTCAATAAAAATCATACAATAGCTAGGACAGAAACGATGCATCTAGAACACAGTATACCTAGCTGAACAAAAAACACAGAAAAGTAAGAATCCCCATCTTCATATACCATCTGTTTTATCATCAGTCTCATTGATTATTATCGATAAGTAAAATTATACATCAACGGCTATAAGAATGAGTGAAATCAGCTGAGGAGAGATACCAATAAGTGAACAGTTTCATAGATAACTATCTTGTATGTTCTCTATTGAATGTCTCCTGATTCCTGAATTCATTACTCATAAAATCATATCAAGACATTGAAACCTATTGCAAGACAAACTCTCGATTAGACAAAAACAATGAGCAAAAGGTTCACATAATTATGAAAAAAACAAATAGTTTCCGATATGGACAATTTTTCTCAAGGTTGGCTAGCCTGTTCCTCATGGATACATTAACTTCATATACTTGAACGATCAACCCCTAGATGGCGTCAACTTATATTTTTTTATAAAAATGATCATCTGAATGCTTGCACTGATACTATGACTGATTTTATTGATACTATGCTACTGGCAATAATGCGATAAGGTTAATAATAATAATGTGATTATCACTTTCCAACTCTTTGTACTTTTTATATCCTATTTTGTTCGAGAATCCAGAACGATCCATCCTATTCTTTCCTGTTCTAGAATCTTATGTTTATTTCTCTGTTTCGGCAATTCAAAAGCCTCATCGAAGTCGAATCACTAATGATAATAATACAGTCACTCACTCTGCCCCTCATAGAGATAATGCAGTCATCATTTCTATCATTTGCATTTTGCATTTGCAAATATATTATATTAAATCAAACGATCAAATTTCGAAGGCATTCATTCAGAATACATCAAAACTAATATGTATTCTGCATTAATAGAAGCCTGTAGAGAAAATATTATAAAACTTTCGATAAAGAAGGCCATTCAAAAATTCGCCGGTACGCTGTGTATTTCCGAAGTTCCGGCTCGACCTAAAATATGTCGATGCCTTCTGTGACTCGCATTTCGATATATATTTGTATAATTGATAGATTAACAAAGTATTCATTCTTGGGAATAACTTTTTGGAAAATTTATGCATGGTTGACATCTCCCAAGTAATATCACTGTGCATTTTACTACGCATTTTATTCGCACTTATTTTCACGAAAATGAATATTAACCGTCCGAAAGCTCACTGTATCATTATATGTTTTGGATGAATATTCGAATCGTTCGAGAGAAAAAAGCATAAATGTATCATAATGTAAACAACAACAAATATCTATATCATATAACAATACCTTTCGGGATCCTTTGGAAATCTGGAAAAACTCACTCACTTTCTCACTCACTATCTGTTCGGGATGAATAACTATGATTTGCACAACAATTTGTCATTTCACTAATACTTTTTAGTTCTCACAATAACGCGATGATGATTAATACAATACGGTCGACGCGACACCGGCACACGCACTAACAAAACAAAATATCATCAAAACAAATCACGTGATGTTATGACATCCGTACCACATACCCAGCACATGATGCGCGTACGAACGTTCGTGCATTTTCGTAGGCGCATGCGCATGTTGTTACTGTCGGTGTTGCTCTTCTGTTCTATGTCACAGCGATCGTATCGTTTATCATGAATTATTAATGATGGAGGAGAAGATATAATAATAAATGTTTATAGATATGTGTTGATAGACCGTTGAAGAGTATTATCAGAACTATTATGTACGAAAAGAACACTGTTGTTGTGAAAAATATTTTAGACAGCATGAAAGTTTATGGTGTAAACAGTATTTTAGACAGTACAGCCTTCTGTTCATTTCGCCTACAAATTTCCTTTTCCATTCCATGGTGCTTTCTTATGACGTGGGGGAGTAACGCATACCTGATTTGATAATTTTCACACTGAATTACGATATATATCGGTCTTGAATAGTGTTAAATGTGTTTGTTTAGATTAAATCATGTGTGTTTCGTTTGTAGTCGCCGGTTTGTTTACATCGATCACGACGGTAATAATTATTGTTGACTCTTCTTGAGGCGCTGGTCGAAGTGACGCCACTCGAATTTCGATCTTTTGCAGGCATATTCGACCACCGGCTGTGTATGGAGCTCTTCCAGAAGGACCACCGGGTTGAAAAGAAGAAGCTGCAGTTCGATATGGAAGATGAGATATCCGTCATATGCTTAAGCTGTTCCTCCAGGACATCCTAAAATAGGTGTCTGTTCCTACCTCGTTGAAGTTTCAGCACAACAAATAGTATGGAGAATCAGACAGCATTGAAAAAAGTACTTGGAGGCTACAGGTTAGTGCTCGATTTACTGGCCGGCATTTTTGATAGTGAAATGGAAACGATATTATATGTGGAAGCTCCCTTAGAGCTGCCTTTCATGGTGCATCTGCTCAGAATTTAGAACACACCGAAGGCTAAAGACATGTGATATACATTCTTATTTCATGATATAGTTTTCGATATTATTCCTTCTTATGACTTAGAGGGCATTTAATTTGCATGGTTTCAACTAGAATCTCGAATAATTTTCATATTTCTTGAGATTGAGTGGATATACTAATGGGACTTTTATGCTCGAAAAGCTTGTAGTAACATTGATCAACTCACAGGTGGTTGATATATTGAGTATGCCACTGGCAGATTTCAATCTATTTCCCAATTATTTCATTGATTACCAAACTGTTGACTTGTTAGACTTCTTGATTTTTTCAATTGTTTTGGATTTTAATTGGTGAATTTCAATTTGATGCATTTTGATTTGATTTTCCTTTGATATCATTCATGATCATTGAATTACCAGGTATTTCCTTGATTGTTAAAAAGAATTGATCCTATCAATAGTGGTCATTGTTCGACCTGTATAGATATTCATAATACAGGAAGCTGCATTAGTTTTATCAATCATAGGTAAACTTTAATCTCATCATTCCTAGAAAATAATAATATGCACATTATTTACCCCTGGAAAACATTTCCTGTAGGTATACTTGAGTAGGGCCAAATTGCCTAGGAATGAATGGAACGACCCTATGTATCCCTGTGTATCTTGGAATGTTTCTCGTACTGGATCTATTTTTCTTGAACACGGTACAAAAAAAAGCATCCACCTAAAATTTCTTCTTTCAATATGTCGTTGAGTTTTAATTCCCTGTATAATATTTTCTATAGGTGTATTAAGTAAGTCTAAATTGCTTATGGGTGAATTAATGACGCTATATATTCTGTATCCCTCTGTGTATCTCACCATATTCATACATGCTTTATTTTTCATGACCCACTGTATAGTTTCATTCCACAGGGCCTTGTTTCTCTATTAATTGTTGTCCATTGCATTGTTCCTGTAGTAGTTAATAATTGAGTTGGTAGGCAACCAGTAACTCATGGCATAGTATTAGGAGTCGTATAACTTGCAGGGGTTTATAATTCCAGTATAGTTGGTATGTAAAGTTTGGACATTGAATCGGATCGTGGATCGTTTGCTAAATAAAACTGCCACCCCACCTTCTCTGGGTTTTCTGTGTCGACAAATACCCAAAAATCAATCTACCCTGATATACTGGTCTATTACAACGTACATTCGTCTAATATATAAAATTTAAAAATGCCGTTGTGTTTTATCTCTCTGTATATTCTTTGCAGTTGTATTGAGTAGGTCCGAATTACATATGAATCAATAATGACCCCTATATATTTATCACACTATAGACTCGTTCTACAAACAAAATGTAATGTCGTGTTTTTATCTCTCTTCATAATATTTCTTATGTTGGTACCTATTTCGAGCGAGTCGAAATTAAATCTAGTGGCCTGGGGAATCACCCATGATACATTGCATCGCTTTGTTTACGATCCAGTTTGAGCACAAAAAATGATAACGACGCAATTCGCTTTCGATTTCACAACAAACAGGTTAAAGAAACGACAGAGAGTTGTTTACGTTAGGAGTTTTGTGCCGCCGCGCAAAAGCGCAACCGACAAAGGAACGGGTAGTCGTTTGTCGGCAAATGAGTTTTCGTGGGAAAGGAAGGGAGGAAGGGATGAAAAAGCTGAGTTTCGATATAACAACAACATCAACAGGACAGTCTACTCCGTAATTCCATGGTCGTCGTTTCGTATAACGAACCGAAAGGCGTTGCAGGATAATAATCATTTTAATTATTCTTCAACAATTTATCATAACTCGTAAATGCAGAGTGTGATTTTTCTGTGTAGGTAAGCTGTTCTTGGTGCATACCGATTTTGGGGGCGAGCAGCATATGCGGACGCCAACGAGGGAGCGAACAATCTTTTGCAGCAAAGTGCCGTAGGACTCGATACCTATAGATATCTAATATGGTGAGTACGATTTGATTTTTCATTCAGGGCATATTTCATTCCTTTATAATTATTGAGATATCAATTTGGAACAGTACATGTATTTGCTGATCCACCCTGATTTAAAGAGATTTCCATTCGTAGGGATTGGTTACATCATTTCACCTGTATTTCATTTCATATTGATAGATTTGAAAGCAATACACTATTTTGTATATAATCGGGAACACCGATTCAATTCTTCCTGCATTTTCTCAGTACACCTTTCTGTAATAACTACAAGATAGAGATTACATTTGTTTCTTTCCTGGGAAGTCTTGAAAAGTCTGAATTTAAAGTAATGAAAATTTCAAACTACTGAATGACGAAATTTCAAGTTGCCAAATCTACATGAAAATATCATTGTCGAGTTTGCAGGTGAAAGTGGAAACATGCCAATTCTTTCAATTTTTCTGTCCACATGTAGTATACAGGACTATCTATATTGAGGATGGACGATAAGAAAACGTTCCAAATCGAATAGTCTGTGCTGCTTTTATAGAAATGAATTCAAAAGATTGTACTAAAGAAAAACTCGTTTTTCTTTTTCAGACAGGTGATGGAATACATAATGCCGGCCATCAACCAACTATATGGAAACTATATGATTATGGAAATTGAACCTATTCTATCCAAATCTGACCTGAAGAACATCCTGTACAAGATGAAGATTGATGATGATGTGAAGGTGAGTCTTCATTTCAAATAGCCACATTGAGAAATTATGGTACACAAAGTGATATAGGCCTAGTTGTGTTTTTTTTTTGAAAACTTTTTATTCAAAGCTCATGAATAATTAGAGTTTTTCTTTTGGGATGATACTGTGATACATGCGATGTATGTTTTCATCTATAGTCAAAAATTCCAGAGAGATTTGAATTATTTTACTCTTATATAGCTTCTACTTTCAACCAAACATATTGAATATATTCATTATATTTGATGGCTCTTGATGTTCAAGATGAATAATATGATATGGCGGCTGCTTTCAACAACAAACTAGTTCAAGAATTTCATTTGATTCAAAAAAATAGAACATCCTGAGCAAGATGGCTGAAAATAGTGAAGTCTTTTTGAAGATTCAAAGAATCACATGGAGGTGAGTCGATTTTTGTATTCTAAACACATTCGACATATTCAATAGTTGTTTTCTTCGAGAAAGTTTGTTTTTTTTTGTTTCTTGTGTTGAGAAATGTTTAGATAATGATAAGCTAGGGCATTTCTATGATTCTTGTTCCATTTATTTACGAATTCGAATATTTTCAGAGTCTGAAGGTGTGGAAGCAAGGTCATCGAAGATGAATCTGGTGATTCCTGGAGGATGATGAAGGAGATGGATATGAAGTCTGGACTAAGAAAAGGACAAACCCATGCCAGTTATGCAGATATTCTCAAGAGTTTCAGAATAAAATTAGGCTGATGGTGAGTAATATTTATTTTGAATTAGTTTTCCAATAATAGTTTGTCAATGCAAACTATAGTTCAGCTAGGATAGCACAATAACTAGTATTTTCTCGAATGTCCAAGTCTTTCCTGTGCCTATAAAAATCCTCACACCCTTCAAAATACTCGGGTTCAGATTCATGACTAATGTTAACCATAATCTTTAATTTTCATTATAAGTTTTTGTCTAGAAAAAATACTTCAGTCAGGATTGCCCAAAGACTAAGTTTTTATCCAATATGAATGTATTTGCTATTCTTATAAATTTTCCCAAGCTCTTTCTAATCTTTAGATTTTCATGAACGATTAATGTCATTCATATCAATACAATTAATTTTTATATAAGTTTTTGTCATATTGAAAAGAATTTAGTCTACAGAGTCCAAAAACCTATTTTGGTTGTTTTTCAGTTTGAAGGTCTTGAAACTCTTAAATTCCTCATACATTCATATCGCCTTGACGATGACAGGTTAAACTAACGAGACTTCGACATTGGAATGAAGTAGCATTTGTTGGAGAAGCAGTAATTCAACAAAAATTTTCCGAAATTTTATTTCAGGAAATAGGAAGAGCAAAATCTATCGTTCTATTATTGATTGATGTCTGTTCAAAATATATTTGTTGAAAGCCTTCTTCAAGAAATTTTGGGAATCTTTTCTCACTATTCATAATTCTCTTCTATTTTTCATCTAGTGATCTAAAGCTCATTCATTTTTTCCAACAATTTGTATTTTTTTGAATTCTAGACTTTTTGTCTGCATGAACTTTTTGTAAAGGTAAGCTATGGAGTGATTCTTTTTCCATTTGTTCACAAATTCAAATATTTTCAGAGTCTTGCTGGCGTGGATGAGATGCAACTGAGGATAAGTCTGTTGGTTCCTTAAGGACGATGATGGACGTGGATCTGCATTCGGTATTTACGAAAAGGAAAAATAGATGATCACTCACTCAGATTATTATCCAGAGATTTCTATGAGAAAACTGTCTTGATGGTGAGTTTTATTTATTGAGATTTCATTCTTTCATGATAGTCTTTGTATTGGAAAACTAGTTCAGCAAGAGGACAGGAAGAAAACTTCTTGAATTCTCAGGCATTTCTTATTTCCATTAAATTTCTTAGGCCATTTCCAACACTTTTATTCTGATGGATACCTAATCCTGGCTATAAAACATATTTTTTTATGTTATTGTTTGAAATAGTTCAGCCAAGACAGCACAGAAACTAGATTTTCTTGAAATTCCAAGTCTTTTCTATGAGTATAATTTCCTGGTGTTCTTTCCAACCCTTATTCTCCAATTGATGAGTAATGTAGATCATGAAAACTATTTTTTTTTTATCAATTTTGACTAGAAAATATCAGCCAGAACAGCACAAAAACTTGGTTTTCCTTCAATTTCCAAATTTTTCCTATTCCTTCAATTGTCCTCACACCCTTGCCAACTATTTCAATTGATGACCAATTTGGAGCATGAAAATATTCATTAGTTTCTGTGTAGGAAAATTGGTTCAGTCAGCACAGCGTTATACACTAGGGTTTTCTCAACTTTCCATGTCTCTGGTATAAGTATGAGAGAATCTTCTGGCACTTTCCAATCATTATATTCTAATTGATAACTAATGTGGAATATTGAATTTAATTTTTTTATTTTGGTTATCTAAGAAAAATGTTTCTGTCAGCACAGCACATCCGCTAGTATATTCCTTCAATTTACATTACTTGCTCAATTGAATACATACATTGTATTTAAATCAATGAGAAATTAAGGCTCCTCAAGGAAGTTCTGTGACTAACTTTGATTTATTTCATGATATTCATACAGTGCTATCAAAAACAGTTCTAAAAAAAATATTCAATGAAATTATACATT
Source organism: Gastrophysa polygoni (assembly GCA_963576655.1). Classification (NCBI taxonomy): domain Eukaryota; kingdom Metazoa; phylum Arthropoda; class Insecta; order Coleoptera; family Chrysomelidae; genus Gastrophysa; species Gastrophysa polygoni. The sequence continues at coordinate 25,903,794 of OY755088.1, read as the reverse complement.
TTGTCTCCCAAAAAAACTGAGTCTTCTCTTTCATAAAACGTTTGTTAATTTCACTCCTGGTTTTTCTCCCTACAGCAATTTTAGGGCAGGACAGTAGGAGCGACAGATGACAGACAGATCGACAATGATGTTATTATTGAACGAGGTGGTGACAGAGACGGCAGGCAATCAGGGACGGATACAAGAAAATTGAACCATCTTCAACGATATGGATAAATTATGATTGCTTGAAATAGTTGAAATTTCATTTTTATTTTTCATAGTCAGTTCATTTCATGTATATTTTCATGTATATAAGTTTTCATTTATTTTCACTCACTTTCCGTTCGAATGCCAGGAAATGTTTCCACAGTGTTCCCTCTAGACAGTGTCAGAAAACGTTCTCTTGCGTTCGCTTTATATACAGGGTGAGTCAATATATGCCCGACAAACTTTTTACTCAAATTCTTCACTTCATTTCCAATTCAATGATTTCTTTAGTATTTAATGTCTTTCAATGTATTAATTTTCTTGAAATTGGGCTCATGAAGCCTCCGAGCGTTACCTCACATAAGAAATTGTTCTTCTTGATAATTCACATTTGAAAATGATGATTGTCTAAGGAAAATTCCAATTTGTCAACATGAACTTCTCTGTATTTTGAAATCTGTGGACCTCTTATTGAATATCATCTTTGGAATTTTGAGAGCAATCACCTATCAAACATTGTCGGTCTATTACAAAAACACCCTGTATATAACTGCTGTTGCATCCAATGTATATAGGTCGTTTAAAATAGTTTTGCTCATAGTTGGTTGACCGATTGTTGACTTTACAAAAGGGCCAATTGATGACGGGTTGCCTCCAATTAGAAAAACCATGAATTATCAGATATTTTCCGAACTTCTACACACACAGAGTGTGATCGGTAGCTCGACGGTGTTATTTCCTTGAAATTTCAAAAACAAATCATCCTATATGATATCTTTCACTTTTTGATATTCTGAATGTTGATGATTTGATCATATATGTATTCATATTCTCTGTAAATGTCTCACCCCCTTTTGAATTGGTTATTTCTAAACCGTTTGTAATTCGAAGAATGAGTACCTAGAATGAGATACAAACGTGAAACATTTATAGTGAATAGTTTGTACATCTTGAAATCATATTTTTCGAAAATGATGATATTTTTTTTACTCTTTCATCTTTTATACAAGGAACAACACTTCGAGTAAAGATAATACCTGTACATTTTGCTAAAAAGTTATTCATATTGGTGACAACCCTGTCTTCATTGATGTTTTTCTTGCTTTCTTCTGAATTTTTAAACGTACTTGTATATTCGACCGATTGATTGAAATCTTACCTTTGTACTGTTGAAGAGCGTTATTTCAAATCTGTGATTTATTCAGAATTTACTTTTCCTCCGATGTCAAAGTTAGTTGACAGACATACAATGAACTACTCTGTGGCATTGCAAGTGAATCGCATCGAGTGTGAATGTAGTCAATTTTCATTGGGATATGAAGATTAACCAAGTATTATTTCCAAACTAGCTAGCCATGTTCTTTCAGTTACAATTTGCGTATAGGATCAGGTAGATGTTTACAGGCGCACGAAGGTGTGATACTCTGGGCCCTTTGCATTTCAATTAGTTGGGTTGCGTTCCATCTCTACTGAGTGTTGGAATTCATCAATTTGTCAGTAATAATTTATCTCTTTTTCATGTTGGTAAATAATCTGAAGAAATATTCATATGTTATGTAGATCCTAAGATACGGCAAATTAATATTCGCAAAAACTGCCCGAATTTTGCGAATGATCCAAGAGTTGGTAGAGTAAATAGCTACTTTTTTACTTATCGTATGATTATTTTTCATATTATTTGTTATCTCGCAGCGTGGAAATTTGATTGAATTACTGACGAACTGATGAATTTCGATCCTCTCTAAAAGTGGAACACATTCAACTGCTTGGACTGCAGGGAGTCTAGAATTTCATCTCCTCGGGTGCTTTAACCTCTTATCTGATCCTATACCAGATCGGTGCTTATTGATTATTGTTGCCTCAGATGTTTCAACTTTACTTATCTCTTGGTTAATTTTCAGTTTTTACTCTAATGAAATCTGACTGACTGAAAGCAAATCTATTTCATATCTTCTCGTGTCATTCTGATTGTGTTCATTGTGTGAATGCCAATTGTCACTAAAGTAGAAGTTTTATTCATTGCTACTTTCTACTTGTTGATATTTGAATAATATTTATAGAAGAACCAGTCTCGGAAACAATGTTCACCGAATTATTTTCAATGGTTTTGATTTTTGAATTTCCATCACAAATACGTGGTTCAACATATAAGGGTAAATTTCAATCAACGGTCTGTTTTTCGTTCATGATGAAATTTGCAGCAGCTGAATAAGTACGAAAGATGCACTCAACGACCTAGATCGGTCATCTTCGGTGATATACTCTGCTCGCCAGCAACAATGAAATTACCTACTATTCCCGAGAGTGATAGTAGGAGGCAATGTAGGTTAGAAGTTTCTTCAGATTCGGCATCTAGGTATCAAATTCATTCGCTAAACGAATTCATGAAACTTGCTAGGTATGTATGATTCTGAAATTTAGAAGATCGAATGAGATACCGAAGATACACTCAACGACTGAGTAAGATGACCACATCCTTAGTGATATACACCGCTTGCCAACAGTTGCCACGGAAAAGTTGGCAATTCCGTGGCAGCTGCAGTGTATGTCACTGAAGATGTGTTCATCTCACTCAGTCATCGAATGTATCTTCGGTATCTCTTTCGCTCTTGTTCATTTCAGAATCATACATACCTAGCAAGTTTCATGAATTTGTCTAGCGAATGAATTTGATACCTAAATGCCGAATCTGAAGAGATTTCAACCTACCGTGTCTCCTATTATCACTCTCGGAAATGGTAGAGCATTCCATTGCTGCTGGCGAGCAGTGTATATCACTGATGATAACCAATGTAGATCGTAGAGTATACCTTTGGTACTACTCTAGCTCCTGCAAATTTGGGTATCTCAAGTCGATGATTTAAAATGTGATAGGTTGATGAATGGGTCAAAATTACCAAGAGATAGATATCGTAAAAGATTTAATTTATTTTGTAATATGATTCATTTCGTATACGATTTCTACGGCATGTAGGGCTTCGTTGCCACTATTAAAATGTATTTTCGCCTGTTGTTTTATTCACAAGATTTTCCTGAATGGTTAACCACCACCAGGAGATTATTGAGATGGTTAACCATTCAGCGGACAGCTCGGAGATGTCTTATACAGAAGTGAATATTCTGTATATCTCGAACGGCTTCCAAACCAAATTTTATAATTTCGTAGATGAGTTGGGTTTTCCTGTTTCCCACAGTGTAAGAACTTCCTTTATTTCACTTTTCAATACATACTGAATTATAAAATATTCTTACACTGTGGGCGGCATAAATTACCCACCACCCACGTAATTAATAATTTCGATTTGGGGCCAAAATTTTTCAAATTTATTGAACCATCTATTTCTATTCATAGTAAAAACTTTATAGGTGGGAGCCGCCTCTTGGGTAGAATATAGGTAGGAAAGTATTTCTTGGGTTGATTTTAGGCGTGGAGCTACCTCTTGGAATTTGTTAGGTAGGAAGGTATCGTTTGGGATGACTTCAGTTGGGGAGCTGCCTCTCGGGAATTGTTAGGTAGGAAGGTATCTCTGGATGATTTCAGGTGTGGAGCCGCCTCTCGGGATTTGCTAGGTAGGAGTGTATTTCTTGGGATGACTTTAGGTGACCGCTACATCTCGGGATGATTTTATGTAGGGAGCGGCCTCTCGAGATGATTTCAGGTGTGGAGCTGCCTCTTGGAAGGAATGTATCGTTTGGGAGGACTTCAGGCGGGGAGCGGCCTCTCGGGATGATTACAGGTGTGGAGCTGCCTCTTGGAATTTGTTAGGTAGGAAGGTATCATTTGGGATGACTTCAGGCGGGGAGCTGCATCTTGGGATGGTTTAGGTGGCCGCCTCTTGCGTTGATTTTAGGTAGGTAGGAGGTATCTCGAAATGATTATAGCTGTGGAGCTGCTTCTTGCGATGAATATAGGTGGGGGCCCGCACCTCGTGATGTGTTGGGTAGGGAGGTGAATGTAAGGATGACTATCGGCGGAAAGTTGGCTTCTGGAATAATTTTGGGTGGGAAGCCGCCTCCCGGGACGAGTAAAATTGGTGAACTAGGTTGAATATATTTAGGGAGCCGCCTTTTGGCAAGAATTTTGGGAGGGAGCCGTTTCACTAGAGAGGATAAGTAGAATTCTGTCACTTAGGATCAATTTCGGTAAGGAGCTGTCTTTTGGGATGATTTTAGGTGGGGAACTGTATCTAGAGGTGACTTTAGGTAAGGAGCTGCTGCTCATGTTGATTATAGGAGGGACGATTGTTGGGATGATTGGGCCTCTCAGGATTTGTTATGTAGGTGGCGCTGAGGATGATTCATTAAGTGTAAAGCCGTTTCTCGGGCTTTGTTAGGTAGGAAGGTATCTCTTGGGATGATTATCGGTGGGAGGACCGCCTCTTGGATGAATATAGGTGGGGAACTGCCTCTCGGGATGTGTTAGGTGGGAAGGTGTACGCATATGTGCCGAAGAAAATATTTCCGTGCGAATCATTGAATGGTACACCATCTCAGTAACCGTGGTGGATACCCATTCAGGCAAATCTCGAGCATAAAACAACAGGCGAAAATATATCCTGATAACAATTGAATAAAAGTAAACAAAAATGAACTAATAAAAATTACTATTGAAATATAAATCTGAACAGAATAATTCCCCATGAATGACCCGCCACCTGTAACTTGAATAATCTAAGTAACGACCCGGACATTCATTTTTAGGGTATCCGAAATAGACGAACCATAAAGCAGTAGTTATACACTCTGAGGTACCAACTGTAAACGTAATGAGAGTATTTTCAACAAGAATGAAATACACCACTACTCTATAATTGGTTTATTTGATATGACCTGTATATTGAAGTATTCCAATATTAAGAATTTTGTATAAATTCTATTAATAATTAATTAATTTGAAATTGGATGATGATATCTCGAAAAATCGAAAACTTATTGAATTCTCAATTCAATTCAGAAACATCCGAGTTACAGGGGGAGGAGATATATATGGCGAATCACCCTGTATAAGAAATAATTATACATGTCGAATTAATTTGACCCAGTATAAATTTGGATATAAAATTTAGAACTTCAAAAATTGATGAAACACCCTGTAAGTCAACAGTGCCCTTTTTGTATCGAAAATGATCCGACACTAGAATATGGAACATACCTTACATTTTCCTATCGTCATTTTTGGAAATACAATGCAGGGCCAAATAACCCTCCCAACATGTGAAACAAAATTTGTAAAAGACTAGTTTAGAGGATATATTCTGGAATAAATCAATTTCCCATTCCTATTGATTAAGCAATGTTTCGATGATATGATTGTACAATGATTGATATGATTTGTCAAAAAATCTATGAGAATATTGTAAGTTCTTTCACCTTATGTCAAATGAGTATGACAGTAAGATTGAGTTGTGCTGCTCAAACATTCCTTTCGGTCTTACTCATTGGATATACTGGTGAAGGAATTCAAAACACCTCCATAGTTTTTTTCACCCAACACCCTATCGAAACAGCACAGTTGCACTCGTATTGCCATTCCCTATGATACTATAGAAGTATTCAAGAGAAATATCAAATTCATTTCAGAAATACTGTCCAAAAATGAATTAAAAAAAAGAACGAGATATACTCTATTATTGCAATTTTCCATTACTTTAGAAGAAAAAACAGAAATCTACGAGTCGCCCTGTACATCAATTAATCATTTTATGAATCTGATTGCTGTATCTTTCAATGCGTCCGAAGATGACGATAGAAAAACGAAACGTTTACAAGAGAAAAGTACTCTTTCGAACCTTTTTGATACTTTAAAAAAAATCCCAAGAACAACGAAACACCAAATACAAAATATGCGATTTACGTGCGATTCAGAAATTGACAGGCCGCCGCCAAACTACCATCACCTCATTACGACACCCAGGGTATTCGAAAAGAGTGACGAATTTCTTTTACAATCATTTCAATCTTTCACAATTTTGACCATAAACATTCTCATCACTCAAAGAAACAATAAACAAGCTCTTAACGATAGCTATTACCAACATTACTAAACTTCTTCAATATCTATTTGAATGACAGAGCTCATGATGACGAATTGATTTCTAAACTGTGTGACACAGTAGATGTGTTCGACGAACCAAATACTTTTGATTGAAAGTGTTCAGGAAGCGAAACTAAAGGCATTCTTAACTTGAAAAATCAATTCAAAAATTTCTGAAATGTCAACATGATGTCTGTGGAAAAGTTGGAAAGTTGGAAGATCAGATAGAGATCGCCGAGAACACAAAAGAGACTAACTTCGAAAACATTTTTGTCGTCAATTCGAATTTCTTTTGAATGTTTTAAGGAATAAAGTTCGCTGTTATATTTGACTGACTACCACTAAGTTGGTACTTCTGAAATTAATAAATTTTTTTGAATGTGAATTATAAATAAAATGAATCCAACGTCAGGAAGGAAACTAGAATGAGCGTTCGCCAAATCGAAAATCACTTTTGCTATCAACCTTCAATCAGTTATTTGCAAAATTGCCCGTTTTTTGCAAATAAATGGCTGTCGTAACGGTCGCAGCAAATTATTTTTGACTTGACATACAGACAGTATAACAGCGATCTCGTGATGTTGAATTCCCTTCAAGAATTCGTACTCCTATTAACTCGTTCTGATAAAATTCATCGATTATTGATAATTACAATATTCTTTTTTTTGAGTCAATGTATAAGATAAGTACAAAAACAAATAAAATAAAATATGATCCGTTGACCTCTACCTGATCTAATAAAAAAAATGTTATTATATATATATATAGTAATGAATTATTACCAAGTAAAAGATAATGAAATGATTGAAATTTTGAAATTTTCTGTATAGTTTATGCCGCCAGCAAATTATGACTCCTGTAAATTTTTTAAAACATAAAATCATTGAAATTTGAGTGGAGAAAACGATAAACTGAGGTGATGTGTATTGGTTGAAAATCCAATTTCAGAATCGCCGTGCACAAGAAATATTCAATCTAATAAATACTATAAGAGCATCCGCTTCACTTTTACGAGATTAACACACAGGGTCAAAGTGTACTTTCTATCTTTAAACAAAGAAATATTTATTCGAGAACTCCTGATGATATATCGCGGAGCTCGAAAACGAGAAAAAATCCAAATATTTTCTATCTGGTTTATTTATATGCCAATTTTTGTTGAGGAAACTTTTCCAAGACAAAGTTCTTTTGGTATAAGAATACAAAGATTTCCCAGGGTGTTAGAACAATGATTTAGAATATTCTCCTCTTTGGAAGTAGACGACAATTTGTTCCCATATTTTCCAATTACAGACATTTTCAGCTTTATTCAAAAATTGTTCAGTCTCCCATGGGGACTGAATGAAAATTTTACCAATTGAATATAGGGTTTTTGTAGTGTAAGAATAAACGTTCAACAACTTTGTACCCATAGCATCAAATTCTAAACATTATCACATGCAAATATTCCACGTCACATATAGAAAAAATAAACAATCTTTACGTTATAGCCTTCTTCAGTGTCCTGAACTCAGCATATAGTTACTGACACAGAATTTTTAAAATTTCTTAAAGAATCATTAAAAATATCTCTATATCGAAAACTATTGTAATCGGCCACTACTTTTCAAGGAAAAAATATTGTAAATCGTCAATTCCACACCCTATAAATTCTTTGCATCAATGACCAAACACCCACCTTATGTCTTCTGTATTCTTATAACTCACGATATTGAACTAATTGAATTGTCTTGAATTTTATTGTATTACTATAGTTACTGAAGCATAACGTTACTTGATTTGGATTCTACTATTGAACACATCCAGAGAACCTATCAACAATTTCAATTTCATTTTTTTTTCAATTACTTTACAGATTACCAAGATAAAATACATAAGAGAAAAAAAAATCGTGAAATTTTTAATTTTTGTTCACGATAATCGTTAAATGTACCACCTAGTATAAAACAATGAAATCAATGTGATGATTTACTTTAATAAACAATGATTACTCTTTCTAAAGCTCAAATGAAAATATTTATTAGAATAATGAATATTCATTACTAGAAATGAAGTTATTTCGACTACCTGTGCATCAATTTTGTAAAGTTTCACGGATTAAGGAAAACAAGAATTACAATAATAATACTTATAAGAATAATTAGAATACACGCCACTGCCATAATCAGAGGTACTCCCTTGTTTTCGCTAACCGCCCGTCTTTTCTCAATTTCCTGCTGCCGCCTGCCTCATTCGGATCCTTCACTGCCGCCTCCACTGCCGCCTCAGCTCATCTCGGTTCAGCTACTGATCCTCTGCTACCTCAGCTCAGCTTCTGATCCTCTGCCAGCAATTTTTCCATCGCCTTTAAACTGACATCAATCAATAATAGAAAGATAAATTTTCCTCTTCTTGTTTCCTGAAATAACATTTACGATAATTTTTGTTGAATTAAGTTGATAACACTGTCATCCTCAAGGCGATATGAATGTCTGAGGAATTTCAGAGTTATAAGCTTTTGCAAATTGAAAAACCACTGACAAAACTTAGACAAAAACTTATCGATACAAATTAAAAAAAAGTCATGGGTCACAATAGTCATGAATCAAAACAAAGATTTTGAAGGGTGTGAGGATTTTTATAGGCACAAGAAAGTCTTAGACATTCAATAAAAAAAAAGTTATTGTGCTGTCCTATAGCTGAACTATAGTTTGCCTTGACACAAACTATTATGGAAAAACCAATTCAAAATAAATATTACTCACCATCAGCCTAATTTCCTTGGAAACTCTTGAGAAATATCTGCATAAATGATCTGTTTGTCCTTTTCGTAGCCCAGAATTCATAACCATCTCTTTCATCATCATCATCATCTTCCAAGAATCTCCAGATTCATCTTAGATGGCCTTGCTTCCACACCTTCAGACTCTGAAAATATTCGAATTTATTGTGAGAACAATCATATGAATTAATTTTGATAAATGCAGCACAGACTTTTTGAATTGGAGCTTTTTAATAGGGTTCATCCTCAAAATAGATAGTCCTGAATACTAAATGTGGAATACTGCTACCTTGTCTTGTATACTGGTACACCGAGTACAGATACAGAATATTTGAAAGAATTGGCATGTTTTCACTCTCACCTGCAAATTCAATAGCAATATATAATCAAACTACCCTGAAGATTTGACAACTTGAAATTTGGCCATACAGTATATAGTTTGAGATTTTCAGCACTCATAAATCAGACTTTTCAAGAGGGCTCAGTACAGTAATCTTTAATCACGAAGTTGTCACGGAAAAGAACTGAGGAAATACAGGAAGAATTGAATTGACGTTCCCAAAAAGATACAACATGGTGTTTTTCCTTCGAATATATCAATATGAAATGATATATGTACAGGTTATATATGATGTTGTAACCAATCCCTACGAAAAGAAATCTCTTATGATCAGAGAGGGTTTAGCAAATCGATGTACTGTTCAAATTGATCATTCTATACCAATAAAGAAATGAAATATGCCCTTCAAAGACTTACTCACCAACAATTGAAATCTGAATGAAAAATCAAATCAAATCGTACTCACAATAAGTAACTAGGTAAGTCCGCTTGATGAGTCCTGCCACGCTATTCTGCGGATGATTGTTCGTTTTCTCGTTTGCGTCCGCATATGCTGCTCGCCTTCAAAATCGGTATACACCAACAACAGCTCTCCTACACAGAAAAATCACACTCTGCAGTTACGAGTTATGATGAATTGGTGAAGAATAATTATAATGATTATACTGCAACCCGTTTCGGTTCGTTATACGAAACGACCACCATGGAAGAATAGAGTAGACTGCCGACTGCCCTGTTGTTATATCGAAACTCAGCTTTTTCATCCCTTCCTCCCTTCCTTTCCCACGAAAACTCATTTGCCGACAAACGACTGCCCGTTCCTTTGTCGGTTGCGCTTTTGCGCGGCGGCACAAAACTCATAACGGCGTAAACAGCTACCTAAGACTTATTATATCTATTCTCAAAATACATGGTGATCCAATACAATGTATATGCATGCAAACTAATAATAAATTACCTCCAGTTCAATACATAATATGTACCGCCTGTATGAAAATGAAATGAGATAAAAACAACATTTCGAGAAGAGTATAAGGTGAATGCATGCCTTGTATAGAATCATTGTGGGTTAGCAAATAAATGTTCTAATCGAATTATAAATATGACACACGACGACTTACCCGCAAATGAAATCTACATGAAAAATCAAATCAATTCGTACTCACAATACTACGTAATAGTCCGCTTATTCGATCCTGTACTATTCTGTAAACGATGACCATGGAATCACGGAGTACGATGTGCACTCCAGGCTATCCTCAAGATGACTGTCCTGTGTCCTGCTTGTTCTTGTTATATCGAAACTCTGCTTCTTCATCCCTTCCATCATTCCTTTCCCACGGAAACTCATTTGCCGACAAACGACTGCCCGTTCCTTTGTCGGTTCCGCTTTCGCGCGGCGGCACAAAACTCCTAACGTAAACAACTACGACTTATTATAAATATCTATTCTTAAAATACAGGGTGGCCAGTACAATGAATATGCTTTCAAACTAATTTTAAAACCGATAAATTACCTCCAGATCAGTACCTAAGTACCACCTGTATGAAAATCATCTAGTAGGTATATATAGTTATCATTTGCAAACAAATCGTTCAACAAAAAATTCAAAAAAGCCATTCGGGACTCACCCCATCACATCAGAGAATATCAAAAATGCATTTTTCATGGCCCGGCCACACCGCACTACCAAAAAGTATCTTTCCCATTTCTCACAAGTTGATCGAAAAAGATATAAACACTTACGTACAATTGCTTTAGTACAAATTTCCCATTTAACTATGATATCCATCAATCAACAATCAACGAACGCCTTTCTAGAATCCATTGAAATAATTTCAACTCTGATCGTTTTTAAAAAAGGGCGAAGAAAACGAAAGCAAGCGATTCGCATCGACAACATATTTTTGCTTGAACTGAATCATAATCAATCCGAGCAAAGAAAGATGATTCACCGGGCCACTAGATTTTGACTTCGACTTACCTGCGCAATTCTATAAGAATATATAGGACTTTTATTTTCTATTCATAGGAAATTCGGACCTATCAAATATATCTACAAGAAAGATAATACAGAGAGATAATAACACGACATTTCGTGAAAAGTATTAGGTGATTGCCTTGTATCAAATCATTGTGGGCTGACAAATAAATTTTCTGTTCGAATCAACATAGACATACAATATTCCGTACATCGACCAAGCCGCTAATGAAATCAGAATGAAAAATCAAATCAAATCGTACTCACCATACTTGGGTAACTAGGTAACAGTCCGCTTATTCAGTCCTGCCGCACTTTTCTGCAAACGATGACCATGGAATAACGAAGTACGAGCTACCCTCCAGGACATCCTCTAATAAACTGTCTTGCTTGTTCTTGTTATATCGAAACTCTGCTTCTTCACCCCTTCCATCCTTCCTTTCCCACGGGAACTCATTTGCCGACAAACGACTGTCGGTTCCGCTTTCGCGCGGCAGCACAACACTGATAATCTAAACAACTATGACTGATTATTATATCTATTCTATACAGTGTGTCTAAGAAGAATAGAGCCCCTATTGAAAATATCGTGAGATAGCGAGAAATATATCAAATATATAGATTCGCTTATCTACACGATTTGAATTTATTCAAAACAGGAATTTTACCAAGTGTAAATTCCCTCCTAATCGTTAGAAGATGTTCTTCGTATGCCGGAAATTAATTTCCATACTTTTTTCAACTTATAATACTTTCCCTTATATATATATAGATATTTTTGGTGTAATACTGTTCAGTTTTCTCAATGAATTTGATTTCATTTTCGGGGTTGAATCGTGGCCAACTACGACAAAACAAAAAACTTCAAAATCAATCGAATAATGCCTTTGTAACAAGAGGTTTATAAGTCCTTAGGATATTATAATACAGATATTATATTAATTTAACTGTGCAATCATACATAAACACGATCAATAAATATTCAGTGCTATAAGATGATCAACTGAAGGACAATGATGAAAATAGACAAACTTATACTATACCACCACACGAAATCTTCATATCTATACACACTGTTGATAATCAACTTATACCTTTAAACATACAGTAGATAAAACAAGCAAACATGGAACAATAATCATTTGGTCATTGAAATTTGGTGAGCCTGATTTGAAATATCAAAATTGCCACTAGTATTCAGTTACAGGAAAAATTGTTGTGGAAAATAATTCATGAAATGAGGATGCACATTGTTACAGAGAAAACTTCGAAAGGAATCGATCAAATTAAGACTACAAAAGGTTGTCTCCATATTTCAATCCTAAATATCCAGCAGAGGCAGAGTGTAAGACAGCTCCGAAAAGGCAAATGGTAAATCGAGCACTAACCTGAAGTCTCCAAATTCTTTTTTCCATACTGCCTGAGTCTCCACCACTTTGTGCTGAATTTTCGATGAGATATTCGTGCTTCGTTTCCTCTCAACGCGTAATCAGAGAGTGCTAGTCGATCTCAAGGGAGGTTCCTATTCTTAGATGTGCTGGAGGAGCTGCGTATTTATCTTTATTGAACTCCTGCTGTTTGTTTACAACTCGGTGCTCCTCCTTGAAGAGCTCCAATCGCACCCCGTTGATCATATGGCCTGCAAAAGATCGAAATTCAAGTAGCGTCACTTCGACAATAGAGAATAAATACCGTCGTGATCTATGTAAACGAAATGGCGACTATAAACGAAACACACACTCTGCAGTTACGAGTTATGATAAATTCGTGAAGAATAATTTTAATATGATTATTTTCCTGCAACGCCTTTCGGTTCGTTATACGAAACGATGACCATGGAATTATAGAGTAGACTGCCCTGTTGTTCTATCGAAACTCAGCTTTTTCATCCCTTCCTCCCTTTCTTTCCCACGGAAACTCATTTGCCGACAAACGACTGCCCGTTCCTTTGTCGGTACCGCTTTCGCGCGGCGGCACAAAAATCCTAACGTAAACAACTACGACTTATTATAAATATCTATTCTTAAAATACAAGGTGGCCCCATTAAATTCATATGCATTCAAACTTATTATACATTACCTCCACTTCACCTATGTACCACCTGTATGAAAATCATCTAGTAGGTATATGTAGATTTCATTTCCAAGCAAATCGTTCAACAAAGGATTCGAAAAAGCCTTTCGGCACTCGCCCCATTAGAATAGAAATAGAATGAAAATTTATTCATCATTGAAAATTCTACATCTGTATTACATACATTTATAAAATTTTATCAGACTAGTCAAGAACAGGAATAAAAACATTTGAACAGACACAAACATTTTAAAATAGAAGTTTAAGGATTAGAGTTTTATAATATTGAATACTCATTTAGATTGTAAAAATTCCTCAACAGAGTAGAATGCATTTCGGACTACATTAGAGAAAGAAAAGAGAATATCCAAAATGCATTTCTCATGGCCCGGCCACACCGCACTACCAAAGAGTATCATTTCAATTTCTCACATATCGTTCAAAAAAGATATGAACAAACACTTGCGTACAATTACGTAAGTAGACAGATTAATCAATGACTATGATATCGATCAATCAACAGCCAACAAACACCGTTCACGACAACGTGAATATATCTACAGGAAAAAGTATACGAAAAAAAAAAAATAGGTGAATGCATGCCTTGTATCATATCATGGTGGGTTAGCCAATCAATGTTCTGTTCAATCAATATAAAGACATAAAATATGCTATACGACGACCTACCCGCAAATGAAATCTGAACGAAAAGTCAAATCAAATCATACTCACAATACTAAGTAACAGTCTGCTTATTCAGTCCTGCACTATTCTGCAAACAATGACCGTGGAATTACCGAGTACTAGGTGCCCTCCATAATATCCTCAAGTAGACTGTTCTGGTTATATAGAATCTCTACTTCTTCATCCCTTCCACCCTTCCTTTCCCATGGAAACTGTCCTTTTTGCCTTTGCTGACAAATGACTGTCTGTTCCTTTGTCGGTTCCGCTTTTGTGTGGCGGCAAAACTCTCCTAAAATGTAAACAACTATGACTAATTATATCTATTATATACAGTGTGTCTGAGAAAAATAGAGCTCCTATCAGAAATATCGTGAGATTCCGAGAGATATATCAAATATATAAGGTCTCTTATCTACATGATGTGAACATAATCACAACAGGAACTTCACCAAGTGCAAATTTCCTTTATATATAACCCTTAGAAGATTTTCTTTGTATGCGGGTAATGATTTCCGTTTTACCTGAATTGATCGAATAATATCATTATTGCAAGGGGTTTATACGTCCTTAGGATGGACACACTGTATATATGAATTGGTTTTATTGGTCAGTGACCATAATATACATAAGTTATATGTATTAATAAAACTATGCAATGACAAATTCATCATAAATGAACATGGTCGATAAATATTCAGTGCTATATGATGATCAAACTGAAGGATAAAAATTAATAAACAAATACTATAAATCGATAATCTATTATCGATATAATCGATAAATCAGGCTACTGAAAGTTGTCTTCGTAAGTTTTAATGCTCAAAAATCCAAGATTTTAAATCATAAATACTTGAATTTCGATAACGTGTCACATTGAAAATATTACTATTTTCAAATCCGAGCAGAGACAGAGTCTAAGACAGCTCCGAAAAGGCAATTGGAAATAAATCGAGCACTAACCTGTAGTCTCCAAATTCCTTTAGTCATACTAATTGAATCTCCACCACTTTGTGCTTAATTTTCGATAAGGTAGTCGTGGTTCGTTTCCTTCAACGCGTTATCAGACGATCTCCATTCTCCAATAGGTCCCCATTCTTAGATGTCCTGGAGGAGCGGCGTAATCATCTTTATCGAACTCCGCTGTTTCTTTACAACTCGGTGCTCCACCTTGAAGAGCTCCGAGCGCACCCCGTTATCGATTTGGCCTGCAAATGATCGAAATTCAAGTAGCGTCACTTCGACAATGGAGAATTATTACCGTCTAATCAAATTTAACACTATTTAAGGCCGTTATATCGTAATACATTGTAGAACCTGATTTGTGTGAAAATTACCAATGCAAAACTATATCTGTCAAAAGAGAGAACCACGAAACATAAAACTTACAGAGGAAACAGACGGAACACGGAACGACAAAATTGCAGATAACCACAGAACCGCGGGTTAACATATCTCCGGTGTCTGAGCTTGCGTCGTAACGCAAGAAAGCACAGTAGAGTCTGAGATTAGTTACCGCAGACAACAAAAGAAACTATTGGAAATTCGTTGTTTCGACCTCAGACTCTTTCGATTTGTGTTCAGTATGTCGAGAACACTAGGTATGCAATATGTCAGTCCTTTCTGACGTCTGAGAGATATTGAAAAAAGTTCAGAGGGGTTAGCTTTCCAAATTTTTCGGACCCGACATTCGACTTTGTCGTAGACGACTCATATTCAGTATTAGGATCCTTGAGGGCCTTGCCTGATGCGGTATACAAGCACGGCTCTCTAGCTGAAAGGATAAAAACGATTAGAAATACTGCTAAATCTAGTCGATGCGCGTATTCAGATGAGCAAATTTAGAATTTCAGAAATTTAGGTTGACGCCATCTAGTGGTTAATTGTTCAAGTCCAGACTGAGTTCGTTGTTGCACTACAGGATACTGTTGGATGATCGAGTTGCTGCGTACAAGCTTGGACTATCAACTCATAGATGACGGTATGTTTGGAACAGAGTAGCCAACATCGTAAAAAAATGGTCATGAATTGGACAGGCAGCCAACACCGTAAAAAATGTTAATACCTCAGAAACTATTGGAAATACGTTGTTTCGACCTCAGACTCTTTCAAATTCGTGTTCAGTATATCGAGAACACTGAGTATGCAATAATTCAGTCCATTCTGACGTCTGAGAGATATTGAAAAAAGTTCAGAGGGGTTAGCTTTCCAAATTTTTCGGACCCGACATTCGACTTTGTCGTAGACGACTCATATTCAGTATTAGGATCCTTGAGGGCCTTGCCTGATGCGGTATACAAGCACGAATCTCTAGCTGAAAGGATAAAAACGATTAGAAATACTGCTAAAACTAGTCGATGCGCGTATTCAGATGAGCAAATTTAGAACTTTAGAAATTTAGGTTGACGCCATCTAGTGGTTAATTGTTCAAGTCCAGACTGAGTTCGTTGTTGCACTACAGGATACTGTTGGATGATCGAGTTGCTGCGTACAAGCTTAGACTATCAACTCATAGATGGCGGTATGTTTGGAACAGGATAGCCAGCATCGTAAAAAAATGGTCATGAATTGAACAGGTTAGCCAACACCGTAAAAAATGTTCATACCTCAGAAACTATTGGAAATACGTTCTCTAGCTGAAAGGATAAAAACGATTAGAAATACTGCTAAAACTAGTCGATGCGCGTATTCAGATGAGCAATTCAAGAATTTTAGAAATTTAGGTTGACGCCATCTAGTGGTTAATTGTTCAAGTCCAGACTGAGTTCGTTGTTGCACTACAGGATACTGTTGGATGATCGAGTTGCTGCGTACAAGCTTGGACTATCAACTCATAGATGGCGGTATGTTTGGAACAGAATAGACAACATCGTAAAAAAATGGTCATGAATTGGACAGGCTAGCCAACACCGTAAAAAATGTTCATACCTCAGAAACTATTGGAAATACGTTGTTTCGACCTCAGACTCTTTCAGATTCGTGTTCAGTATGTCGAGAACACTAAGTATGCAATATTTCAGCCCATTCTGACGTCTGAAAAATATTGAAAAAAGTTCAGAGGGGTTAGCTTTCCAAATTTTTCGGACCCGACATTTGACTTTGTCGTAGACGACTCATATTCAGTATTAGGATCCTTGAGGGCCTTGCCTGATGCGGTATACAAGCACGGCTCTTTAGCTGAAAGGATAAAAACGATTAGAAATACTGCTAAAACTAGTCGATGCGCGTATTCAGATGAGCAATTCAAGAATTTCAGAAATTTAGGTTGACGCCATCTAGTGGTTAATTGTTCAAGTCCAGACTGAGTTCGTTGTTGCACTACAGGATACTGTTGGATGATCGAGTTGCTGCGTACAAGCTTGGACTATCAACTCATAGATGGCGGTATGTTTGGAACAGAATAGCCAACATCGTAAAAAAATGGTCATGAATTGGACAGGCTAGCCAACACCGTAAAAAATGTTCATACCTCAGAAACTATTGGAAATACGTTGTTTCGACCTCAGACTCTTTCAGATTCGTGTTCAGTATAATGAGAACACTAAGTATGCAATATTTCAGCCCATTCTGACGTCTGAAAAATATTGAAAAATGTACAGAGGGGTTAGCTTTCCAAATTTTTCGGACCCGACATTTGACTTTGTCGTAGACGACTCATATTCAGTATTAGGATCCTTGAGGGCCTTGCCTGATGCGGTATACAAGCACGGCTCTATAGCTGAAAGGATAAAAACGATTAGAAATACTGCTAAAACTAGTCGATGCGCGTATTCAGATGAGCAATTCAAGAATTTTAGAAATTTAGGTTGACGCCATCTAGTGGTTAATTGTTCAAGTCCAGACTGAGTTCGTTGTTGCACTACAGGATACTGTTGGATGATCGAGTTGCTGCGTACAAGCTTGGACTATCAACTCATAGATGGCGGTATGTTTGGAACAGAATAGCCAACATCGTGAAAAAATGGTCATGAATTGGACAGGCTAGCCAACACCGTGAAAAATGTTCATACCTCAGAAACTATTGGAAATACGTTGTTTCGACCTCAGACTCTTTCAGATTCGTGTTCAGTATGTCGAGAACACTGAGTATGCAATATTTCAGTCCATTCTGACGTCTGAGAGATATTGAAAAAAGTTCAGAGGGGTTAGCTTTCCAAATTTTTCGGACCCGACATTCGACTTTGTCTTTGACGACTCATATTCAGTATTAGGATCCTTGAGGGCCTTGCCTGATGCGGTATACAAGCACGGCTCTCTAGCTGAAAGGATAAAAACGATTAGAAATACTGCTAAATCTAGTCGATGCGCGTATTCAGATGAGCAAATTTAGAATTTCAGAAATTCAAGTTGACGCCATCTAGTGGTTAATTGTTCAAGTCCAGACTGAGTTCGTTGTTGCACTACAGGATACTGTTGGATGATCGAGTTGCTGCGTACAAGCTTGGACTATCAACTCATAGATGGCGGTATGTTTGGAACAGAATAGCCAACATCGTAAAAAAATGGTCATGAATTGGACAGGTTAGCCAACACCGTAAAAAATGTTCATACCTCAGAAACTATTGGAAATACGTTGTTTCGACCTCAGACTCTTTCAAATTTGTGTTCAGTATGTCGAGAACACTAAGTATGCAATATTTCAGCCCATTCTGACGTCTGAAAAATATTGAAAAATGTTCAGAGGGGTTAGCTTTCCAAATTTTTCGGACCCGACATTCGACTTTGTCGTAGACGACTCATATTCAGTATTAGGATCCTTGAGGCCTTGCCTGATGCGGTATACAAGCACGGCTCTCTAGCTGAAAGGATAAAAACGATTAGAAATACTGCTAAATCTAGTCGATGCGCGTATTCAGATGAGCAAATTTAGAATTTCAGAAATTCAAGTTGACGCCATCTAGTGGTTAATTGTTCAAGTCCAGACTGAGTTCGTTGTTGCACTACAGGATACTGTGAGATGATCGAGTTGCTGAGTACAAGCTTGGACTATCAACTCATAGATGGCGGTATGTTTGGAACAGAATAGCCAACGTCGTAAAAAAATGGTCATGAATTGGACAGGCTAGCCAACACCGTAAAAAATGTTCATACCTCAGAAACTATTGGAAATACGTTGTTTCGACCTCAGACTCTTTCAAATTCGTGTTCAGTATATCGAGAACACTAAGTATGCAATATTTCAGTCCATTCTGACGTCTGAGAGATATTGAAAAAAGTTCAGAGGGGTTAGCTTTCCAAATTTTTCGGGCCCGACATTCGACTTTGTCGTAGACGACTCATATTCAGTATTAGGATCCTTGAGGGCCTTGCCTGATGCGGTATACAAGCACGGCTCTCTAGCTGAAAGGATAAAAACGATTAGAAATACTGCTAAATCTAGTCGATGCGCGTATTCAGATGAGCAAATTTAGAATTTCAGAAATTTAGGTTGACGCCATCTAGTGGTTAATTGTTCAAGTCCAGACTGAGTTCGTTGTTGCACTACAGGATACTGTTGGATGATCGAGTTGCTGCGTACAAGCTTGGACTATCAACTCATAGATGGCGGTATGTTTGGAACAGAATAGCCAACATCGTGAAAATATGCTCATGAATTGGACAGGCTAGCCAACACCGTAAAAAATGTTCATACCTCAGAAACTATTGGAAATACGTTGTTTCGACCTCAGACTCTTTCAGATTCGTGTTCAGTATGTCGAGAACACTGAGTATGCAATATTTCAGCTCATTCTGACGTCTGAAGAACATTAAAAAGAGTTCAGAGGGGTTAGCTTTCCGAATTTTTCGGACCCGACATTCGACTTTGTCGTAGAGGCCTCAAATTCAGTATTGGGGTCCTTGAGGGCCTTGCCTGATGCGGTATACAAGCACGGCTCTCTAGCTGAAACGATAAAAACGATTAGAAATACTGCTAAATCTAGTCGATGCGCGTATTCAGATGAGCAATTTTAGAATTTCAGAAAATTAGGTTGACGCCATCTAGTGGTTAATTGTTCAAGTCCAGACTGAGTTCGTTGTTGCACTACAGGATACTGCGAGATGATCGAGTTGCTGAGTACAAGCTTGAACCATCAACTCATAGATGGCGGTATGTTTAGCCAACATCGTAAAAAAATGCTTATGAATTGTATTACCTCCCCTTTTTCCTAAAAGAGAGCAAGAGGTGGTAATATACTCTGAAAACTATATCAATTCTCTGTAATAGATACGAAAACAAGATCCCGCTCAGGGAGAGGGGTGGGTGAAATAACTAAAACACAGGCTGGCATACAGAGTCTTCCTATAGTTTATTAAAAAAAAAGGTTCTGTGGTTCGTGTGATTTTCTCTGGTTGACCACCACGAGCGAAACGCGGCAACAATGGTTCGACTGGGCGAAGTAGCTCTGACAGACGCAGAGGTCAAGTGCCAGTTCCGTCAAATTCCAATTACCCGAATCAGATGGAAATGGCAGTGTACATACAATATTATCAATATGCAAGGGGACGAGACCAAGAGAACGCACTTCAAGTTACAGTGAGGTACCTACCTTAGACCTACAATAGCCCTGCAACTGCCCTGCCGGTATATATACCCCAGGTTCTCAGTCAGCCACACAAGTATATACAGTCGTGCCTATTATCTAACAAATATTATTTACAACAGGTAATTGTAGCCCTCCCGAGGGAGAGGTATGTTATGTTAGCCACAAGCAAGTTTATGAAGCAGTCCCTATCACCTAGCGAATGTTATATACAACAAGATGTTCGTATCATATAAGAAGGATTATATACAGTATTATATACAACAGTAGTTCATGTAGGACCATAGGGTATGGGAGTATATGTAGTATTCGCCCACCGCAGGGAGATCGAACTGTCTCCGTAGTTTGGGGTTCACACGAGTTAAATGAGCCACTTGAAACGAAGCAAATGAGGCATGCAGCTGGCAGTGAAAATAAGAGAGATCTTACTTGAGTTCTTCGAATGGGCCCAGTTCGGGGTGAGTAGGGCCTGTCAGGCTACCCTGTCCTCCTTGCAACTCTGATTGAACAACTCTAGACAGGGATTGACTTCTGAAGTTATTGTCTGAGTGGTAGACAGAAGAAGTTCAAAATATTGATTCCGAATCGTTCCAGGAACGAAAGGTAATGGTAAAAAGGCCTGGAAAATGTTATTTTCTATATAACTATCTGGCACCAACACCTTGGGAAGTGACACCTACTGAGACTGACAGATATTCATGGGAAGGCTTACCTTGGATGATGTGTGGCCTTTTGAAGATTTCGATAAGAAACTGGATAGTATTATGGGAAGGTATGAATCTGCAAACTAGTGCCGGATAACCAACTAAACGATTAACATTTATAATTTTCCCAACTCTTTCTTTCAGGCTTCCAAATCTGCAAACTTTGCAATTTTCTCATGCACATGCTTCCATGTAGAGAGTAGCCAAGAAAAGACAAGAGGTTATCTCTACCAACTTTTTGGAGGCAAAATCTCCCACCTTGTCACCGTTCTGACAGAGTGATCTGTCCGAATGTCAGTCTGGTGACACCTGTCTATCCTGGGTGATATGACAGCATGTAAACATGCCAAGAAGGGTGAGGGATCAAATAAATATGATGAAAATAAATTAGGTGGATGGTTAATTGATTTCACTTTTCAGAAGGGGTCCTATTTATAGTTTGGATGAAGATTGGTTGGCAAAAACTGACTATCATAGTGAGGACTACTTCAGTTCATGTTTATTTGTACTCCCGAAAGGAAACTGGAGGAGATATCAAGCTAGGCAGCGGAAAACTCCATTGGTGAGCACAGAACCTGGATCCTATTCGTAGTATTCTAATCAGATTCTGTTTCAGTTCTCCATCAGATTGCAAAGAGGACTGAAATCACTAGTTGTACGAGAATCGAAGATCACAGAGTTGTTAGTTATATTCCGTTATAATTATTTTAATCCATAAATTGTTGAATCTAGACCTAAACTATTGGAAATTTTGAGAGACTGAATTGTAATGCTGCCATTATCAAAGGTACTGGTTTCTCAGCATTATCAGACTGTAACAATTGGACAGGCTAGCCAACACCGTAAAAAATGTTCATACCTCAGAAACTATTGGAAATACGTTGTTTCGACCTCAGACTCTTTCAGATTTGTGTTCAGTATGTCGAGAACACTAAGTATGCGATATTTCAGCCCATTCTGACGTCTGAAGAATATCAAAAAAAGTTCAGAGGGGTTAGCTTTCCGTATTTTTCGGACCCGACATTCGTCTTTGTCGTAGAGGAATCATATTCAGTATTAGGATACTTGAGGGCCTTGCCTGATGCGGTATACAAGCACGGCTCTCTAGCTGAAAGGATAAAAACGATTAGAAATACTGCTAAATCTAGTCGATGCGCGTATTCAGATGAGCAATTTTAGAATTTCAGAAATTTAGGTTGACGCCATCTAGTGGTTAATTGTTCAAGTCCAGACTGAATTCGTTGTTGCACTACAGGATACTGTTGGATGATCGAGTTGCTGAGTACAAGCTTGGACCATCAACTCATAGATGGCGGTATGTTTGGAACAGAATAGCCAACGTCGTAAAAAAATGGTCATGAATTGGACAGGCTAGCCAACACCGTAAAAAATGTTCATACCTCAGAAACTATTGGAAATACGTTGTTTCGACCTCAGACTCTTTCAGATTCGTGTTCAGTATGTCGAGAACACTAAGTATGCAATATTTCAGCCCATTCTGACTTCTGAAAAATATTGAAAAAAGTTCAGAGGGGTTAGCTTTCCAAATTTTTCGGACCCGACATTTGACTTTGTCGTAGACGACTCATATTCAGTATTAGGATCCTTGAGGGCCTTGCCTGATACGGTATACAAGCACGGCTCTCTAGCTGAAAGGATAAAAACGATTAGAAATACTGCTAAATCTAGTCGATGAGCGTATTCAGATGAGCAATTTAAGAATTTTAGAAATTTAGGTTAACGCCATCTAGTGGTTAATTGTCCAAGTCCAGACTGAGTTCGTTGTTGCACTACAGGATACTGTGAGATGATCGAGTTGCTGAGTACAAGCTTGGACTATCAACTCATAGATGGCGGTATGTTTGGAACAGAATGGCCAACATCGTAAAAAAATGGCCATGAATTGGACAGGCTAGCCAACACCGTAAAAAATGTTCATACCTCAGAAACTATTGGAAATACGTTGTTTCGACCTCAGACTCTTTCAGATTCGTGTTCAGTATGTTGAGAACACTAAGTATGCAATATTTCAGCCCATTCTGACGTCTGAAAAATATTGAAAAAAGTTCAGAGGGGTTAGCTTTCCAAATTTTTCGGACCCGACATTCGTCTTTGTCGTAGAGGAATCATATTCAGTATTAGGATCCTTGAGGGCCTCGCCTGATGCGGTATACAAGCACGGCTCTCTAGCTGAAAGGATAAAAACGATTAGAAATACTGCTAAATATAGTCGATGCGCGTATTCAGATGAGCAATTTTAGAATTTTAGGTTGACGCCATCTAGTGGTTAATTGTTCAAGTCCAGACTGAGTTCGTTGTTGCACTACAGGATACTGTTGGATGATCGAGTTGCTGCGTACAAGCTTGGACTATCAACTCATAGATGGCGGTATGTTTGGAACAATATAGCCAACATCGTAAAAAAATGGTCATGAATTGGACAGGCTAGCCAACACCGTAAAAAATGTTCATACCTCAGAAACTATTGGAAATACGTTGTTTCGACCTCAGACTCTTTCAGATTCGTGTTCAGTATGTTGAGAACCCTAAGTATGCAATATTTCAGCCCATTCTGACGTCTGAAAAATATTGAAAAAAGTTCAGAGGGGTTAGCTTTCCAAATTTTTCGGACCCGACATTTGACTTTGTCGTAAACGACTCATATTCAGTATGAGGATCCTTGAGGGCCTTGCCTGAGGCGGTGTACAAGCACGGCTCTCTAGCTGAAAGAATAAAAACGATTAGAAATACTGCTAAATATAGTCGATGCGCGTATTCAGATGAGCAATTAAGGAATTTTAGAAATTTAGGTTGACGCCATCTAGTGGTTAATTGTTCAAGTCCAGACTGAGTTCGTTGTTGCACTACAGGATACTGTTGGATGATCGAGTTGCTGCGTACAAGCTTGGACTATCAACTCATAGATGGCGGTATGTTTGGAACAGAATAGCCAACATCGTGAAAAAATGCTCATGAATTGGACAGGCTAGCCAACACCGTAAAAAATGTTCATACCTCAGAAACTATTGGAAATACGTTGTTTCGACCTCAGACTCTTTCAGATTCGTGTTCAGTATGTCGAGAACACTAAGTATGCGATATTTCAGCCCATTCTGACGTCTGAAGAATATCAAAAAAAGTTCAGAGGGGTTAGCTTTCCGTATTTTTCGGACCCGACATTCGTCTTTGTCGTAGAGGAATCATATTCAGTATTAGGATACTTGAGGGCCTTGCCTGATACGGTATACAAGCACGGCTCTCTAGCTGAAAGGATAAAAACGATTAGAAATACTGCTAAATCTAGTCGATGAGCGTATTCAGATGAGCAATTTAAGAATTTTAGAAATTTAGGTTAACGCCATCTAGTGGTTAATTGTCCAAGTCCAGACTGAGTTCGTTGTTGCACTACAGGATACTGTGAGATGATCGAGTTGCTGAGTACAAGCTTGGACTATCAACTCATAGATGGCGGTATGTTTGGAACAGAATAGCCAACATCGTGAAAAAATGCTCATGAATTGGACAGGCTAGCCAACACCGTAAAAAATGTTCATACCTCAGAAACTATTGGAAATACGTTGTTTCGACCTCAGACTCTTTCAGATTCGTGTTCAGTATGTTGAGAACACTAAGTATGCAATATTTCAGCCCATTCTGACGTCTGAAAAATATTGAAAAAAGTTCAGAGGGGTTAGCTTTCCAAATTTTTCGGACCCGACATTTGACTTTGTCGTAGACGACTCATATTCAGTATTAGGATCCTTGAGGGCCTCGCCTGATGCGGTATACAAGCACGGCTCTCTAGCTGAAAGGATAAAAACGATTAGAAATACTGCTAAATCTAGTCGATGCGCGAATTCAGATGAGCAAATTTAGAATTTTAGGTTGACGCCATCTAGTGGTTAATTGTTCAAGTCCAGACTGAGTTCGTTGTTGCACTACAGGATACTGTGAGATGATCGAGTTGCTGAGTACAAGCTTGGACTATCAACTCATAGATGGCGGTATGTTTGGAACAGAATAGCCAACATCGTAAAAAAATGGTCATGAATTGGACAGGCTAGCCAACACCGTAAAAAATGTTCATACCTCAGAAACTATTGGAAATACGTTGTTTCGACCTCAGACTCTTTCAGATTCGTGTTCAGTATGTTGAGAACACTAAGTATGCAATATTTCAGCCCATTCTGACGTCTGAAAAATATTGAAAAAAGTTCAGAGGGGTTAGCTTTCCAAATTTTTCGGACCCGACATTTGACTTTGTCGTAGACGACTCATATTCAGTATTAGGATCCTTGAGGGCCTTGCCTGATGCGGTATACAAGCACGGCTCTCCAGCTGAAACGATAAAAACGATTAGAAATACTGCTAAATCTAGTCGATGAGCGTATTCAGATGAGCAATTTAAGAATTTTAGGAATTTAGGTTAACGCCATCTAGTGGTTAATTGTCCAAGTCCAGACTGAGTTCGTTGTTGCACTACAGGATACTGTGAGATGATCGAGTTGCTGAGTACAAGCTTGGACTATCAACTCATAGATGGCGGTATGTTTGGAACAGAATAGCCAACGTCGTAAAAAAATGGTCATGAATTGGACAGGCTAGCCAACACCGTAAAAAATGTTCATACCTCAGAAACTATTGGAAATACGTTGTTTCGACCTCAGACTCTTTCAAATTCGTGTTCAGTATATCGAGAACACTAAGTATGCAATATTTCAGTCCATTCTGACGTCTGAGAGATATTGAAAAAAGTTCAGAGGGGTTAGCTTTCCAAATTTTTCGGGCCCGACATTCGACTTTGTCGTAGACGACTCATATTCAGTATTAGGATCCTTGAGGGCCTTGCCTGATGCGGTATACAAGCACGGCTCTCTAGCTGAAAGGATAAAAACGATTAGAAATACTGCTAAATCTAGTCGATGCGCGTATTCAGATGAGCAATTTTAGAATTTCAGAAATTTAGGTTGACGCCATCTAGTGGTTAATTGTTCAAGTCCAGACTGAATTCGTTGTTGCACTACAGGATACTGTTGGATGATCGAGTTGCTTTGTACAAGCTTGGACTATCAACTCATAGATGGCGGTATGTTTGGAACAGAATAGCCAACATCGTGAAAATATGCTCATGAATTGGACAGGCTAGCCAACACCGTAAAAAATGTTCATACCTCAGAAACTATTGGAAATACGTTGTTTCGACCTCAGACTCTTTCAGATTCGTGTTCAGTATGTCGAGAACACTGAGTATGCAATATTTCAGCTCATTCTGACGTCTGAAGAACATTAAAAAGAGTTCAGAGGGGTTAGCTTTCCGAATTTTTCGGACCCGACATTCGACTTTGTCGTAGAGGCCTCAAATTCAGTATTGGGGTCCTTGAGGGCCTTGCCTGATGCGGTATACAAGCACGGCTCTCTAGCTGAAACGATAAAAACGATTAGAAATACTGCTAAATCTAGTCGATGCGCGTATTCAGATGAGCAATTTTAGAATTTCAGAAAATTAGGTTGACGCCATCTAGTGGTTAATTGTTCAAGTCCAGACTGAGTTCGTTGTTGCACTACAGGATACTGCGAGATGATCGAGTTGCTGAGTACAAGCTTGAACCATCAACTCATAGATGGCGGTATGTTTAGCCAACATCGTAAAAAAATGCTTATGAATTGTATTACCTCCCCTTTTTCCTAAAAGAGAGCAAGAGGTGGTAATATACTCTGAAAACTATATCAATTCTCTGTAATAGATACGAAAACAAGATCCCGCTCAGGGAGAGGGGTGGGTGAAATAACTAAAACACAGGCTGGCATACAGAGTCTTCCTATAGTTTATTAAAAAAAAAGGTTCTGTGGTTCGTGTGATTTTCTCTGGTTGACCACCACGAGCGAAACGCGGCAACAATGGTTCGACTGGGCGAAGTAGCTCTGACAGACGCAGAGGTCAAGTGCCAGTTCCGTCAAATTCCAATTACCCGAATCAGATGGAAATGGCAGTGTACATACAATATTATCAATATGCAAGGGGACGAGACCAAGAGAACGCACTTCAAGTTACAGTGAGGTACCTACCTTAGACCTACAATAGCCCTGCAACTGCCCTGCCGGTATATATACCCCAGGTTCTCAGTCAGCCACACAAGTATATACAGTCGTGCCTATTATCTAACAAATATTATTTACAACAGGTAATTGTAGCCCTCCCGAGGGAGAGGTATGTTATGTTAGCCACAAGCAAGTTTATGAAGCAGTCCCTATCACCTAGCGAATGTTATATACAACAAGATGTTCGTATCATATAAGAAGGATTATATACAGTATTATATACAACAGTAGTTCATGTAGGACCATAGGGTATGGGAGTATATGTAGTATTCGCCCACCGCAGGGAGATCGAACTGTCTCCGTAGTTTGGGGTTCACACGAGTTAAATGAGCCACTTGAAACGAAGCAAATGAGGCATGCAGCTGGCAGTGAAAATAAGAGAGATCTTACTTGAGTTCTTCGAATGGGCCCAGTTCGGGGTGAGTAGGGCCTGTCAGGCTACCCTGTCCTCCTTGCAACTCTGATTGAACAACTCTAGACAGGGATTGACTTCTGAAGTTATTGTCTGAGTGGTAGACAGAAGAAGTTCAAAATATTGATTCCGAATCGTTCCAGGAACGAAAGGTAATGGTAAAAAGGCCTGGAAAATGTTATTTTCTATATAACTATCTGGCACCAACACCTTGGGAAGTGACACCTACTGAGACTGACAGATATTCATGGGAAGGCTTACCTTGGATGATGTGTGGCCTTTTGAAGATTTCGATAAGAAACTGGATAGTATTATGGGAAGGTATGAATCTGCAAACTAGTGCCGGATAACCAACTAAACGATTAACATTTATAATTTTCCCAACTCTTTCTTTCAGGCTTCCAAATCTGCAAACTTTGCAATTTTCTCATGCACATGCTTCCATGTAGAGAGTAGCCAAGAAAAGACAAGAGGTTATCTCTACCAACTTTTTGGAGGCAAAATCTCCCACCTTGTCACCGTTCTGACAGAGTGATCTGTCCGAATGTCAGTCTGGTGACACCTGTCTATCCTGGGTGATATGACAGCATGTAAACATGCCAAGAAGGGTGAGGGATCAAATAAATATGATGAAAATAAATTAGGTGGATGGTTAATTGATTTCACTTTTCAGAAGGGGTCCTATTTATAGTTTGGATGAAGATTGGTTGGCAAAAACTGACTATCATAGTGAGAACTAATTCAGTTCATGTTTATTTGTACTCCCGAAAGGAAACTGGAGGAGATATCAAGCTAGGCAGCGGAAAACTCCATTGGTGAGCACAGAACCTGGATCCTATTCGTAGTATTCTAATCAGATTCTGTTTCAGTTCTCCATCAGATTGCAAAGAGGACTGAAATCACTAGTTGTACGAGAATCGAAGATCACAGAGTTGTTAGTTATATTCCGTTATAATTATTTTAATCCATAAATTGTTGAATCTAGACCTAAACTAAAGCAAGTAACTACATAGTGAATCTCTTCCGGGTGTGCCTTTTGGGAATTTTGAGAGACTGAATTGTAATGCTGCCATTATCAAAGGTACTGGTTTCTCAGCATTATCAGACTGTAACAATTGGACAGGCTAGCCAACACCGTAAAAAATGTTCATACCTCAGAAACTATTGGAAATACGTTGTTTCGACCTCAGACTCATTCAGATTTGTGTTCAGTATGTCGAGAACACTAAGTATGCGATATTTCAGCCCATTCTGACGTCTGAAGAATATCAAAAAAAGTTCAGAGGGGTTAGCTTTCCGTATTTTTCGGACCCGACATTCGTCTTTGTGGTAGAGGAATCATATTCAGTATTAGGATACTTGAGGGCCTTGCCTGATGCGGTATACAAGCACGGCTCTCTAGCTGAAAGGATAAAAACGATTAGAAATACTGCTAAATCTAGTCGATGCGCGTATTCAGATGAGCAATTTTAGAATTTCAGAAATTTAGGTTGACGCCATCTAGTGGTTAATTGTTCAAGTCCAGACTGAATTCGTTGTTGCACTACAGGATACTGTTGGATGATCGAGTTGCTGAGTACAAGCTTGGACCATCAACTCATAGATGGCGGTATGTTTGGAACAGAATAGCCAACGTCGTAAAAAAATGGTCATGAATTGGACAGGCTAGCCAACACCGTAAAAAATGTTCATACCTCAGAAACTATTGGAAATACGTTGTTTCGACCTCAGACTCTTTCAGATTCGTGTTCAGTATGTTGAGAACACTAAGTATGCAATATTTCAGCCCATTCTGACGTCTGAAAAATATTGAAAAAAGTTCAGAGGGGTTAGCTTTCCAAATTTTTCGGACCCGACATTTGACTTTGTCGTAGACGACTCATATTCAGTATTAGGATCCTTGAGGGCCTTGCCTGATGCGGTATACAAGCACGGCTCTCCAGCTGAAACGATAAAAACGATTAGAAATACTGCTAAATCTAGTCGATGAGCGTATTCAGATGAGCAATTTAAGAATTTTAGAAATTTAGGTTAACGCCATCTAGTGGTTAATTGTCCAAGTCCAGACTGAGTTCGTTGTTGCACTACAGGATACTGTGAGATGATCGAGTTGCTGAGTACAAGCTTGGACTATCAACTCATAGATGGCGGTATGTTTGGAACAGAATAGCCAACATCGTAAAAAAATGGTCATGAATTGGACAGGCTAGCCAACACCGTAAAAAATGTTCATACCTCAGAAACTATTGGAAATACGTTGTTTCGACCTCAGACTCTTTCAAATTCGTGTTCAGTATATCGAGAACACTAAGTATGCAATATTTCAGTCCATTCTGACGTCTGAGAGATATTGAAAAAAGTTCAGAGGGGTTAGCTTTCCAAATTTTTCGGACCCGACATTCGACTTTGTCGTAGACGACTCATATTCAGTATTAGGATCCTTGAGGGCCTTGCCTGATGCGGTATACAAGCACGGCTCTCTAGCTGAAAGGATAAAAACGATTAGAAATACTGCTAAATCTAGTCGATGCGCGTATTCAGATGAGCAATTTTAGAATTTCAGAAATTTAGGTTGACGCCATCTAGTGGTTAATTGTTCAAGTCCAGACTGAATTCGTTGTTGCACTACAGGATACTGTTGGATGATCGAGTTGCTTTGTACAAGCTTGGACTATCAACTCATAGATGGCGGTATGTTTGGAAGAGAATAGCCAACATCGTGAAAAAATGCTCATGAATTGGACAGGTTAGCCAACACCGTAAAAAATTTTCATACCTCAGAAACTATTGGAAATACGTTGTTTCGACCTCAGACTCTTTCAGATTCGTGTTCAGTATGTCGAGAACACTAAGTATGCAATATTTCAGCCCATTCTGACTTCTGAAAAATATTGAAAAAAGTTCAGAGGGGTCAGCTTTCCAAATTTTTCGGACCCGACATTTGACTTTGTCGTAGACGACTCATATTCAGTATTAGGATCCTTGAGGGCCTTGCCTGATACGGTATACAAGCACGGCTCTCTAGCTGAAAGGATAAAAACGATTAGAAATACTGCTAAATCTAGTCGATGAGCGTATTCAGATGAGCAATTTAAGAATTTTAGAAATTTAGGTTAACGCCATCTAGTGGTTAATTGTCCAAGTCCAGACTGAGTTCGTTGTTGCACTACAGGATACTGTGAGATGATCGAGTTGCTGAGTACAAGCTTGGACCATCAACTCATAGATGGCGGTATGTTTGGAACAGAGTAGCCAACATCGTAAAAAAAGGTCATGAATTGGACAGGCTAGCCAACACCGTAAAAAAGGTTCATACCTCAGAAACTATTGGAAATACGTTGTTTCGACCTCAGACTCTTTCAGATTTGTGTTCAGTATGTTGAGAACACTAAGTATGCAATATTTCAGCCCATTCTGACGTCTGAAAAATATTGAAAAAAGTTCAGAGGGGTTAACTTTCCAAATTTTTCGGACCCGACATTCGTCTTTGTCGTAGAGGAATCATATTCAGTATTAGGATCCTTGAGGGCCTTGCCTGATGCGGTATACAAGCACAACTCTCTAGCTGAAAGGATAAAAACGATTGGAAACAACGTATTTCCAATAGTTTCTGAGGTATGAACATTTTTTACTATTTCTAAATTTCTAACAGAGTTGCTCATCTGAATACGCGCATCGACTAGATTTAGCAGTATTTTCAATCGTTTCCGAAATATCAGAACGTAACGTGGGGTCTAATTAGAAACTTTTTCATCCTTCCAGCTAGAGAGTCGTCCTTCTATTCCGCAGTAGGCAAGTCTTTAAATGATCCTAATACTGAATTTGATGCCTCTACGACAAAGTGGAGTTTTGGATCCGATAAATTTGGAAGGATAACCCCTTTGAACTTTTTCTAATATCCTTCAGACGTCAGAATGGGCTGAAATCTTGCATACATTGTGTTTTCCATGTTCTCATTACGAATTTGAAGGACTCTGAAGTCAAAACAACGTATTTCCAATAGTTTCTGAGGTATGGACATTCATTCTTTTATGATGTTGGCTAGCTCGTTCTAAAAATGAGCATTTTTTTACAATATTGGCTAACCTGTCTTACACATGAGCATTTTTTATATGATGTTGGCAAGTTTGTTCTAAACATGATCATTTTTTATGATGTTTTTAGCCTGTTTCACGCATGATCTGAAATCATGCAGGTAGTTTGCTGTTCAGTTGTCGTGTATGCTTCTGTCATTCTGTGGTCTGTGGTTGTGTCTCGCTCAGAACTCTCAGATCAATCAATAAATATTAAGGTTATAAATGTTGGAAGGAAAGATATAATAATAATAAATGTTTGTAGATATGTGTTGATAGATACCATTGAACAGAGTTATCAGAACTATTATCTAGTGATGAGCTGATGATGGTCCGCCAACGTCGATTTCCTGTTAATTGTGATATCAATAAAGCCGACAAAAGTAGGAACAGCAGCAGCAGCAATGGTAGCAACACTTCCAATGATAAAATCAAAAAGAAAGTGAATCTGATCAATTATTGGAAACATGTGGTTGTCGCAACAGTTCTCAGTATTGCCGTGTGTTTTGGTTATATGGGCTATCTGGAAACAAGAGTTAATACACCATTCGATGATAAAAAAGTGAGTTATGAATAATATCGAAATAACTAGTAACTCTCTGATGCTTCAAGGTGGTGACGAAAAGTGGATTAGATGTTCCTGACCTGTTTTGGGGTACGTATAGGCCTGGTACTTATTTCGGCTTGAAAACTAGAGAGCCACAATCTATCGTAACAGGCCTCATGTGGTATTTTCCCAGACAATTGAGGCTAGGAGGTTACGGTATCAGGTAGTTGAGGAAATATTTCGATTGGCCTTGTTGATAAAAATGATTTTTCAACATGTTCTAGACATTGGTGTGAACAGAGTGATAACCTAGGAAAATTCGGATGGCTTCAGCACGACGCACACAATTTCGGTGTGCAAGAAATAATAGACGGTCCATTTAGACTGACAACTTCCTTTGTCAAACGACCAAGTGGTTTTCGAGGAGGTGAATGGACAGCCAGAATATCTGTTGATTTTTCATCGGTGAGTCTCTTTTACATTTATTTGCTGAGTGACACTAAAAGTTTATTGATATTTCCAGGTTGGAGATACTAAAAAAGTCGAAGACGATGATGAAGAAGTGTCTTTGATTTGGTATACTGCTTTGGATGAGGAAACAAACGGTTATACAGAACTCACGAATTCAGCTACTAAAATTACTGGTATAAGAGGAAAAACTCCTTCATTGGGAGCATTCACTCTGAAATTCACCAACACTACTGGTGAGTATCGTAAAAACGTATGCTAGAGATATATATATATCTGATATTTTTCATAAACATATGTTTGAACTCTAAGGAAGTGTTCTGTTTGAGGTGTCTTGAGTCATGAATCCTTCTTGAGCACAACAGCCCCCGGTTTGGATCTTCTCAAAGAAACAGTGTTTGCTTCGTTGAGACTCGCCCAGGACGGTCCACAAAAACAACAGAAAAAAATCATTCTGGGAGGACAGACAGTCTCATTTGCTGGCAACGAAAAGGTAATAGTGGAGAAATCACATACTAGCCTACCAAACTTATTTCACAGATGCTCAATAAGATTTAGATCAGGTCTACATGGAGGTATATAAAAATTTATATCTTTATTGTGAAAGAAGATATTGGCAAGAATTAAAGAAAGGAATGTTGGGAAAAGATGGAAAGCCACAATTGAAGACGAGTGAATGTAACGTTGAATTAGTCCACAGAGTGTTCGGAATATCAGAGTAAAATTCAACTATAAATTTGAAAATTGAGTAAAGTCGATGCAGAATATAGAGTGGAATAGAGACTTTGGAATGAAAATTGTTTGTCCACAACAACTACAACTCTACTTTTTCTTCGACAGGTGAGCGATCCGAATCTGGTGGCGGTTCAGCTGACCGGAAAAGTTCCGTTCGCCGTCGACGTCGTCTTCGAGTCGGCGAGTTCCTCCAACGCACAAGAAACCTTGGTCGGCGACACTTACACCAAATCTTTGGAGTGGCATCGAAAGCAGTTTGAGCAGAAGTTTGAAAATGTTTTCCGCTTAAAACAAAAGGGGTGAGTACATACAGATAGGTAGATATTCTTCATTGTCAGACTATAAGAATCCCGTGGACGTAGTATAAACAAAATAAAATTTTTATTTTTTGTTCGATCTAAGATACAGCGAAAAGCACATCGCGTTCGCGCAAGCAGCTCTGAGTAACATGCTGGGGGGCATCGGCTACTTTTACGGGGCCTCCAAAGTCCAGAGCACCTACAGCGAGGAGCCGGTCAACTATTGGAAGGCTCCCCTCTACACCGCAGTACCTTCGAGGTGAAGAAAGCAATTTCTCCGTAGCGTTCGAGAGATACCGAAGGATTTTCTTGTGATTTCAGAAGTTTCTTTCCGCGCGGCTTTCTGTGGGACGAAGGCTTCCACGGCTTGCTGATATCGGAATGGGACCTCGACGTCGAACTGGACATCATGAGCCACTGGTTCGACTTGATGAACGCCGAAGGTACGTACAGAGTGTCTCCATTTCGCTCGTCGCAATCCCTCGAATTCAGATCCACAAAACTAGTACTTGCGCTCGAGATTTCCAATGGAACTTGAGGACTTTTCCATTCGACAGACATGTAAGAAAGTCTTTCCAGGGTGAATTTGTTATTGTTACCGATTGTCTGGTCAAATAGATTGACCAATTGATCGACCTATCTATCAAGAAAACTTTGTCCCTATTATTTTTTTTTTGTCTTCTACTTTTACTTTGTCGATGAGATTATCATGTCGAGACAAAAAAGCGTATTATCGATTTCGCACAGGTTGGATTCCGCGCGAGCAAATCCTGGGCGCGGAGGCCTTGGCGAAGGTGCCCGGCGAGTTTGTCGTGCAGAAAAACACCAACGCCAACCCGCCCACGTTCTTCCTCACGCTCGACCGCATCCTCGACCGGTACGGCGAAGAGTTGACGGCCGACAGGATCGCCGTCCTCGAGAGGCTCTATCCGAGGCTGCAGGTAATCCATGACGAATTTATTTCGTCTCTTCATGTACTACCAAAAAATTAATTGCCCTGCGTGAGTTTGGAAAAACAAATAAGAATCTGTTGAAATACACATATATCTGTAACGAATGTATTGTACTATTTTTTTTCTGTTTCGGCTTCATTATAACGTTTCGTCGATATTGAATACATATTTTCATAACATAATTCGATAATTATTTAGGGAAATTTCGGTGAAATAATCAGACTGACAGAAGTGATTCGTTTCTGACAGTTGACAGAAATTTGACGCAATATGGCGGGAAGTTTAGTAAATTTAAAAGATATTTAACATTAATGTGGAATGAACCTTCCTATCAGTGAATTTATATATCATATGAATTTCAAGAGAGAGCAGGTGATTTGTCCTGAACCTCAAAATTTCGATGAATGTAGAAAAGACTTCTATCATTTCGCAACAGTTGTACTATCAATAAACAATATTAGCAGATTCTATTATTGCTTCGTTGTTCATCTCAACTGAGGTCACAACTATCTGTTGATCTGTTGATGGTAATGATTATTATTTTAAAAATTTGGTATCGTGAATTAGTACCATTTTTAGATTATTTTTTCTTTTTCTGCTCCGTTCAAAATAGATCTCGAGTATAGCGATTGTCAAACGGCCATAATGTTCGAACTATCGATTATCTGATATTATGCACGGATTGATCGGAGAAAACAGATGAATAAAGGGGTGTGGTCTTAGAACAGCTTATAGAACAGCACGGTATGAAAAAAGTGTAGATTTTAATGGCTGTAAATTCTACAATATTCTTCCAGAAGATATCAAGGATTCTCCCAGCTCTCAGGTGTTCAAATATAGGCTAAAGAAACTGCTGCTTCAAATGAACAACTGTGAATTATAGACTAAGAAAAGCTCATTCATATTCATAATACAGTTGACTCACCATCTATATTGCTATGATGAGAAATTATTCAATTAATTTTATATCTAATCATTTACTTGTTGGTTTTGCCCGACTTTACATTTTTGTATTTATGATCTGCTTATGACGAAACTTCTCCAATTGTTGTACATTGTAACAGTATTGCAACAACTGTACTTTTTAATTTGAGAAATAAAGATATTATTATTATTATTATTATTATTATT
Organism: Gastrophysa polygoni; assembly: GCA_963576655.1. Lineage (NCBI taxonomy): Eukaryota > Metazoa > Arthropoda > Insecta > Coleoptera > Chrysomelidae > Gastrophysa > Gastrophysa polygoni. Next base: position 25,867,791 of record OY755088.1, on the reverse strand, counting down.
ATTCGTCATGCAGGCTTGGTTCTCGTGGCTGAACGGCACGCAGCGCGGCGCCGTCGCCGGGTCGTACAGATGGCGCGGGCGCGACCCGCTCGGCCGGCTCGAGCTGAACGCCAAGACGATGGCGTCGGGGCTGGACGACTACCCGCGCGCGTCGCACCCCGACGACAGAGAGCGCCACGTCGACCTCTACTGCTGGCTGGCCGTCGCGGCGCGCGTGCTGGCGCGCCTCGCCGACCTCGTCGGCAGGGACGGCGCAGGATACAAGAGGACCGCCGATTATCTCTACGATAACCAGGTGGGTGGTCGGTCGGTCGGTCGTTTTGCTTTTCTTCATTACTAATGAATCATTCATTTCGTAACAGTTACTGGATGCGCTGCACTGGTCCGATTTCGCTGAAACGTACGCCGACTACGGCCTGCACACCGACGCCGTTGAGCTGCGTCGGCCGGCGTCGTCGCCGCCTCCGGGAGCGTCGCGCTCCCAATCCGACCCGAGACGCCTCGAGATGCGACGATTCGTCTCAAAGGTTTTTCCATTCTAACGACCATTTTTTTTTTTAACACAGAATCTTCATTTTACATATACGATTATATACGATTCGAGAACAATAGAACTTTTTCTCATCTCGTGTCGTCTTTGATCGATGATAATATATAACGGTGAAATTCTCTATTTCTCCTGATGAAGACGCCCGAATTGAGACTGGTGGACTCCCAGTTCGGCTACGTCAGCCTGTTCCCGATGCTGCTGCGCCTGCTCGACGCCGATTCGCCGCGTCTCGGCGCCCTTCTGAAGGCCACCAGAGACCCTCGCAAGCTGTGGACGCCCTTCGGGCTGCGCTCGCTCTCTGCCAATTCGCCGCTCTACATGCGGAGGAACACCGAGCACGATCCGCCCTATTGGCGAGGACAGATTTGGGTGAGACCCCGACTCGCTCCAATATCGTCAATCGTTTCAGAGGATTTTGGGAAGATGAAAGATGATGAAAAGTCGTGAATTCAACGAGAAAATTGATTATTTTATTCGAATGTCATAGAAACTATTGATTCTGAAATGATGTCAATCAGAGGCAAAGAAGACAGAATTCTTGGTAAAAAGAATGTAGAGTCAATAGAATAGGTGGGTCAGTTTATAATTCCATACCTCTATATGGAAAATCAATGACATAAAACAAATTACCAAAAAAGGCAGCGATTAGTTTATATTATTTGAATCGAGAAAGCAATTAAAAAAACGAGACTTGCCATTAAAAGTGTTGACATCAAGTAATTGAATCATTATCAACTAGAGATATAAATAAATTGAAGTGATTTGTGAACAAATCTCTGCCAGATTCAAATGTTATATACTGTAAATAGATGTTATATAAATAAAAAACAACATTGTTACACCCCTGTATAGGCAAGGGCTCTGTATTTCGCCAGGATATTTCGGTTGGAAACATTGTCAAAAGGGAATTAATAAGACTATCGAGAACGAGGAATTGAAGTATCATGCAACTCCCTTGTATACCATCATAGATATATGATAACGACCAAAATAAATCAAAGATTCGATAATTTAGAATAGAATAGAGAATGTACAATCACCTTCCATATGTATTTCCGTGTTTGTATACTTTTTTTTTTTTTTTTAAAAATCATTGTACATGGATGTACATTGTTGAGTGTAAAAAATCGTGATTGATTTTGTGCAGATCAACATGAACTACCTGGCGGTGCGCGCTCTGAAGCACTACGGCGCCGTGGAGGGCCCCTACCGCGAAGAGGCGCGCCAGTTGTACGAGGAATTGCGCCGCAACGTGGTGGAGAACGTGAAGAGGCAGTACGAGGAGACGGGCTTCGTGTGGGAGCAGTACGAGGACGGCACGGGCCGAGGAGGCGGCTGCAAGCCCTTCACGGGCTGGTCGGCCCTCGTCGTCCTCATCATGGGAGAGAAATATTAGATATTAGGGGGCTTTGCGATAAAACGATTCGATCACGCCAACGGAATTTCATTTAGACACCCCGTTATCGTTTTCACACACTTTTATCGCAACTCTTATCGCTAAAACAATGTAATTGTATCGCTACAAAAAAATTGTTTCATCACATCGATGGCGTCATCTGACCGAATGCCATCCTATAAAGATACGTAGTTGAATATCCTGAAATTCAAGACTTTTGTTTCAGTGTACCTCCTATTATCTGAATTCGACCATGAATTTCTGCGTTATTTAATGGTTTCGTAAAGTTGCAGCTATTTAATTATAAAAAGTGTTCGTATTGCATATGTTAGCATTTTCCATCCTTTCACGTATTACGTCTATCGTATGCGAAGCGCAATATATCAGTATTCATGGTGGTATTAGATAAATATATCTTGTATATGTACTGAATGAATGCCGCATCGCGTATATTGATGCTGAAACTAGAACAGTACAAAATGAGAGGTACATTTACGCGACGAAAGGGCGGAAAATGCCGTATGTCAAAAGTCAGTTGCAGTACGAACACTTATTAAAAGAACTATACAAAAATATTAAGGAAACGTAGAAATTCAACTTCATATTCAGATAATGTGTAACACACTCTGAAACAGTTTTGCACCTTCATTTCATTATTAGAAATATGGATTTTATCAACTCGATTGAATTGAGACATCGATCCTAGATGTCATCACTCGTTCTCTCGAAACACTCGTGTGAAAAACTCGTATCAATTATTCATCTTCTAATAACAAGACACAAACATATAAATAAATGATCATTTAATATATTATATAAATAAAATTATAACGTTGAGTAATAACAATACATTGTGATAAAATGGTAACACTCGAACGGTAATTATAAACATTACTTTGGAATTGTGTGGCACTGATAACGCTAAAACTGATGATACGAATAACAAATGATATATTTTTTCTCAACATGTTAAGCAATGCCATCTTCACGTGAACTCGTCGAAAAATCTTCTAAACAAAACAATTTTCCTTATTACAAATAAAAATCTATATAATTGTTCATCGAAAGAAAATCTTATTTTTTCAAGAACGTAAATGGCACCGCAATAATTGATCGAAATTTCAACAACTACAATGTCAGAGAATATCGAGTAGAGTTCATTTCTCCCGATCCACGGTTATTCCAGCTTACCCTGTATATGAAAATCAAATCCACAAATATTCTCTGGCAATGCAATAAGTGAATGTTGATAAAGTGAGGGAATCATTCCAACTCTAATGCCGTCTCGTTAGGAGCGAATCTCCTGCTGGATTGCCCCTCTTGGAAGGAGAGTTTTGGGATGAGTCCAGAGGCTCACGCAGGTTGATACTCCTCTCTTCGGAATTCCTGCGGTTCTCCAGGATGTCCCTGATATGTTGGACGATCAGATCTATTGCAACTGAAATAAAATGTGTGACGTATTTCTCGAATGAGTACAAAGTGACGCAGATTCACGTCATAACCACCTTGTATTTTTTTTTTTTTTTTAATAGCATTCGAACTTTAAGAAAAACTATATAATCTATCATATCACTATGGTAAATTATCTATCCGAAATTATCGTGAGACAGCCTTTAGAGTGTGAGAGTCCCTTGAGATCTAGAATTTAGCGTTCTATGATTCTATGTATGTGGTAAACACAGAACCAGAGAACACACTTGAAGCTTGAGTGTTCTGTCAAAGAACTAGAACACTTCTGTTTCATGGTAAAAAATCGTTCTGTGGATTGTTTTCAATTGTTTTATTCCCAACGGCTTCTGCTAACAGTCGACCATTACTGGTAATTTTCATTTCAGGAAGAAACAATAATGAATAAGTGAGAATAAAGCATTGAAGAACAATAATATGGTATTTATTGAACATTCACAATGATATGAACTGAGGGTGAGTTCAATAAATCATTTTTCTTGGTTCAATTTCCTCCAACAATGTTGTCCTATAATATTAGACTCCTCAGAGTTCTTTCTATCGCAAGATAACATGATTAATGATGCAATTGCTACCTATTCAACATGTGTTGATAATACAACAGTTTTAATATTGCATTGGAATAAACTTTGGGTTCTCGAAGGGAACAGTACTCTCAGAGTTCCTACTTGTATATCATCAAATAACCAAAAATCTGTTTATAAATCTCCTATATGGCCAATGAGTGAAGTGACCCTATCCTTATGTAATTATGTATTCTAGTAAATTACTGAAATCAAGCAAACCAGTACAAGAAACAAAATTAATAGTTACCATCATCTCTCGGTTTTATTTATAGGTATGCATACAAATATAAAGACTGACAATTACATAATATATTCAGTTTGAGATTGGTCCTAACAGTACCTACACTATACTGTATAATTGACCTATTTAAGGCTGATTATATGGCTAAAAGTTTCTTCTCTTACTCATACTTCAAGAACATAGATACATCTTTTATACCTAAACAAAATACTTTGAACACTCCTAAAGTACCACTCAGTTTGATAAAATATTTCAGCAACTCTTTAAAAAATATCCTAATATCAGTTCTTGTTGCTATTAGCATTTGTCTCAATTATAAAACTAGCCAAAATAATTGGAACGGACCAATAATACTATAAAAAAATCAATTTCTAATGTTATCCAACCCTCCCAAGAAGAATTCTAGAAGATTCTATTTATTCGAATTCAATGTATACGTTTTCAGTGAAATTTTGTTATAAATGCAAAAACATTACTCCAAGGTGTAATATCATATCATTCTCATTAAAATTGTTTAGAGCCTGTATAAATCTTTGGATTTCATACAAAATCAAAGGATTTTCCACAATTTTTTGATACTCATGCTTTTATGAATGAACAAAAATCCATTTTATTCGCTGATATCAGTTAGCTGATATTATCAGTACATAAAATATAACTTGTAACACATAAAACTAGAGAAAACTAAACACTAGATTGTGAAAATGCAATGAAAAATACTTGGAGGATTGTCTATTGTGTGAATTCAAGAATTGAAAGTATATAAACGAAAATATATAGAATATAGGTTTGAAACTTATATATCTGATATTCAATATTTCAGTCCCAAATCAGGCATTATTAAAAATGTTTAGATTGTCTTAAAAAATATCAATAATGATGATGACAATGTAAATGGAAAATGCCAAAGAGTGAGCATTCAGTGAGGGTAAAATTCGATTGTGTAATTTCAAAATTGAAAAAAATCACTGGCAATTGAGCTGAGCTTGTTTGTAAATAAAAAAAAAAAAAAAACAGATTCATGCCAATCATGAAAGAAAAAATCTTTCAATTCTTGAGATCAACATTTTTTGGGAGAAAAGGTGAGGAGATCCACAAAATTCAATTCCTAATTTCACATGGATAGGTACTTCCTGGCCTACATCGAGGTTTACACCCGTTTTGGTGATTATTCCCATGTAAAATGTCCCAGATGTGATGGACTATTAGGTTGATAGCCACTGCAACAAAACTTTTCAGGTTAATTCATTGTCTCGACGAGTACAGGGCCGTACTCTACTCAAGACGTCTGCAGATATTCACCCGAAAAAGGTGCCTGCACATATTTTCTGTACATTTCTGATTGGTCAACCAATTTCATGACTATCCTTTGAGATTGTAAGCAAAACAAAATCCCGACAAGTCAGACGTTTGCAAATCTAAGTTTTGAATACAGGGTGTTGCCTTCAACACTTTACTTTTCATAAAGGTCAATTTCTTAGATTGTGAGTGTCTTGAGTTGATCACCCTGTACTATACATTGACAAAAACACACATGCATGATTCATTTTATTCTCTTATAATGAAGCTGAAAGAACCAGACAAACTTTTCTTCTGTTCAAGTAGTTATAACAATCTGTGTATGATGCATCGAGTCATGTATCTTTTAAGTGATATACAATATTTCAACAGGAAAAATGTTTCAATGAATTTGAAAGACGAATCGAAATTTAAATTCAGAGGGGACGAATGACGAATTTTTACTGGATCATCATAGAAAATAATGACATTGCAGTGACTATCACCAGGATGATTAGAAATATGAAGAAAGCAAAAGCTCAGGCAAAAGCATTATGTGAAAGGCAAGCAACACTAAGGCAGCCGGTGCACCTCGAAAGAATACTAGAGAAAAACCAAACAAAAGGTAATGTACATCATACACTTTTCAACAGTTGAAACACACCTTTTGAATGCCATAAACGATTGTATTTCAGTTCTAATGAAAGGAATTCTAGTGAATATGACAAACTCATCACATTGCAACTTTTCTCAATAGTTTTATCACTATGTGCTATGCAGTATTTTGAGAATATGGTTCTCATTAACTAGCATTGTCATACTGAAATCGATTGTGTTATTCAAAAGTCAATTTGATATTTCATATTTTCCTCTACAGAAATTATTCTATTCAACTCACCACTATTGTCAGCTCCTCTAGGTATAATGACGTCAGCAAATTTTTTGGTCTGAAAGGAAAACATCTCATTTAATCTCAACAACCAACAAACAACAACAAACATGTTTTTTGTAATTTTATATAGCAATTTGAATAACATACTTACTGGTGAACAAAACTCATCAAATGCAGGTTTCACAAAAGTTCATGTACTCTGATTCAAGACTTGTTCCCAAATCACGTCCCCGCTCTCATTAATGTCTCTTGAATGTCTCTTGGAACTGAAAAAATTCAAAAGTATGCAGTACATTACCTGATGACCAAAACTTTCATTGTCTACAAACAATAGTGTTTTCATTCATATCGAATTTCCCAAGAGATTGTGTTGTGTGTTGTGGACAGTTCCTTACCTCTTCTAGCAAGTCTAGTGTCAGAGTCTGTATCCACAAATAGCTTCATGTGGAACAATTTGCGTACTTCTGGAAAAAAGAACACCAATATGCCTTCGAATAAGACCACATCTGCTGGATAGATTGTTAATATTTCATCTTTCTTCCTGAAATGGAAAATACTCTTTTCACCTAGCCAAACAAAATGAGCTTAACTCACAGACTGTGGTGCCTATAATCATAAGTCGGTATTTGTACCATCTTCCCAGCCTTTATGTCAGTCAAAGTATCGTAGATGAGGGTTTCGTTGAATGCGTCCGGATGATCGAAATTGAACTGGCCTTTCTCTGCTTTGGCGATCTCTGAAGGCGTCAGTTCTCTGTAGAAGCTGTCTTGAGATATGCACACGACCTGTCTCTGCTTCTGGTCCATCTCGACTTGTCCCAATTTCTCCATTATCCTTTTGCACACTGTGCTCTGTAATCCGAAAAGTTGAATTGAAACGTGGTATTGGCTAATTATTTTCATTTGCACCACCTTGCCACTAGCAGTTCCGCCCGATACCCCAATCAGAAAGGGGGTTTTAGTGTCCACGCCATTCATTTTCGGAGAATTGCAGCTTCTTTTAGCATTTCTATTGTCGCTCATGGTGCTGGCTGGCTGAAAGAAACACTCTTTATAGTGGTTTATGAATCGATTGAGCGAGATGCTTGTGCGCAAAAACATTGGGGTTAGTTTATTTATTCGACAGTTCTGACAGTGGCTAACGTACCGTTCGGCAGTCGTATATTATCATGAATGTATCGAAAATAGGGACTATTTCATGAAAAATTAGATGAAACTGGTCTTTCTTTCTATTATAATTTCGATGAATCATTTATTATTGTTCAAGATTCCATAGCGATTGAATGGGATAAAACTTTAACTAAATACGACGCTATCGGGTGCTTATGCAAACCCATACGTGTAATGTTGGTTGCATATACTTGGATATTTTTCCCACGGTGATGAAGTTCATCTATAGTTGTAATTGAGTAACGATTTCTATTTATGTTTCTAAACCACCTCATTTTTCCTGGTTTTCCACTTCCCCGCACATTATATGATGACGAGATGAATCTGTGCATTTTTTTCCCGATTTTTTTTGTGCGATGTAATCGACCGTACTTTTATGCTCCTGATGGTGGTTTATTGCAGTCCAATGATCCAAAGGATTTGTTCCACGAATCTAGACGTTTTGTCGATTAGCCAAACCGAGCATTGATGCATTTCCATATGCAACTATGCGACGCGAAAGGATTTCGTGCATGCACATCTTTTTTTTTCCTGTATCGTCGTTCTTTTTTTTTTCTATCTAACGAGCTTCGCTCATGAAGCTACATACAGACTGGAAACTACAAAGAAAATGCCTATTTGTTTCGGTTCAATGGTTCTGTTTTTTTAGCAAGTCCGATTACACAATTCTCATATATTTAGTGTTTCAATATCACAATTGTTTTTCTATACAAGTAAAAATATATTCGATATAAAAACTGTTTGAATGTTTCTTAGTGTATTGAAATTGAAATGATGTTCATTGTGGGATAATCTGTATTAGGAAGCTCTATTGAAATACAATACAGACCTATATAGCTTTGCTATTCTCAGATAGAAAAATTAAAAAAAGTAACAATGTGAAGTTTAATTGCACCAGATAATCAATAATGATACCTTTTTTGTGTTTAGCACGTTGTTTCGACTCCCAAAACGTGGAATCAAAAGTGGAATCCGTTTACAAATATGATGTCGCACAATCCATATTGAACAGCAGGAAAAACTATGACTTCAGGTTAGTATTAAAAAAAATCTCATGTTACTTCCAGATATTTCATTTTCGTTATTAATACAAGTCAACAAGAATTACAGAACGATTTCTTCTGAGATACATGTTTCGAGCATATTTGTCATTCATCAGTCTTATGAAGAATGCACGAATGTACTAGAAAATATATTGTGTGAATTCGAGTCTTTCTTCTGATCTCAAGATCGTTTAGTACAACAGCATGACCTTTCGGATTAATTATTTTTGTCTAGATTCTCTTGCCGCCCTCATAAAATACAGGACAACAGTAACGAACCGTTTAGCACCGGATGCCGAATAGAAACAAACCCTCCGATCCACCCTCGCCCCGTAATTTTTTCCGTCCCTCGCAAAAACGTTGTTTATGTTTATCCCGGCCGGGAGCACGCACGAGTGGGAGGCGGGGCGGCCGCCCCCCGCCCAATGGGGAGCGAGGGCGGCGCCGCGTCGCCCCGCCTTTTTTCGCCCTTCGCCCCGGGGGGTCGCTAATCAGGGGGTTCAGCAGCCAATTTCCGATAGCCGGATTTTTTTCTCGCAAGGGGCGATTATCTTGGGCTAATCTCATACGTTTTCGATTTTCTCGCCTCGAATAAGATATTTTGTTGCTCGTCTATTATACGTAGATTATATGTTCTTTCTTTGTGAACTTACGCATCATACACATAAATAGAATGACTCAAACAAAGATCAGTATCATTCATTTTGGTTTCCGAAATATTACAGTGAACATGATTTTTGTTTTCTTGACTTGAATATTGGAAAACCTTGTTGTTCCAACAATTAGATATTCTATATATATACTCGAACGTGTTACGGTATTCTGACATTTCTGAATTATTAGGTCGCTTATTTTTCTCTACCTGAAACTTATTCAGAATTCTAGAACACTTTTAACATGCCAATGCTTTTTTATGGCCCATTTCGATTGCCTAAATTGTATTCAAACTCTTTTATATGAGCTACAACTTGTGTATTAGGTTTTTTTTTTTGATTTCTAAGATGATTCATGAAATTTTTGAAACCCATTTGACAATTCAATATTTGTAAGAACATTTTTTTGATAGCCTTATTAATTTTCCAGACAACTGTATCTACAACGTTTTGTCTTCAATTCTATGAAAAGTATTTCGATTTTTGGTATGCTTAGACGCTTTCTGTTCGTGTTCCAAGACGTAACTAGATATTTCTGTTATAAATATTATGAATTATAGAACACTTCTGTTTACCAAAGACGTTTACTTCTCGTATAGACAGGAAATTATGTTGTTCACCTTGTTTCGGACATGTTGAGATATTTTTCTATGTATATAATACGAGTTATTCCCGGAGATATCGAAACTATCAAAAGTATGCAATGGCCTAAAAATCTTACTGTATTTGAGTAAAAAAAAAAAAAAAGTATTTGAAAAAGATTCGCATGCAATGACTCGTTGAACGATATACGATTAATTCCGTATTTCATATTTCATCGCCTCTGCAACGTTCCAGACGACTCGCTACGCATCGAAATCCCTATAGACACGCAGATAATATGATGAGGACGAAGACACCCTAATGACGTCACTGACCTCGCCGGCCGCCGAATCGCATCGGCACGCACAAATGCGGGCGTGACGTCACGGGGACAACGAACCAGACTGAGATATCGATTCCGCCGTCCGTCCTGCCGTCTTATTTTTCTCCGCCCGACCGACCGCCCGCCCGCACGCCCGCCCGCCCGTCTTTCCAACGCCTCGGGATTTCCTCCTGCAGCTGCAGAAGGTGCAGCGGAAGCTGAAGCTGCCAGCTGAGCGAAACGGCAGGCGAGATGCGAGGCTTCGAGGTGGGAATCGAATGATGATTATATCGAATATTTAAATGAATGGACCACGGATAATATACAGGGTGTTCGATGGAGGAGGTGAGAGAGAGAAGCTCCTTTGGATTCCGTCAAGCCAAACATACTTTTGTACAAAGTCTGACCGTTCTCAAGTTCCTTTGTGTTTGTTCGAAAATCTCTTTTTCACATTTCCACCCTGACGCCACGGCAATGGAACATAATAATAATCTTTATTATTCACAAGAAACAAGATGTGACATGATATGACACCTGGGGCTATTATTATTTTCCAATACTACAGTGTGTATCTGAATTGACGCACAAAGCAGCTAATAAAGATATTTCCATGAGTATTCTAACTCCTGGAACGAATCCGTGTCTTCTTTAAAACGTTAATTGTTATTATTATAAGGCTGTTTTTTTTTTTAGATAACTGTCATTTATTTATTGTTATGACATTCTGGCCTTTTTGGTGTGTCAATTTACTGAGCAGATACCTACACAATCTTATATTGAACAAAAAATCATCTTAGGAGTAATATTTCTTGGCATGGATCAGGGTGGAAATATAAGAGATTAACAAAAAAAAAATTCCGTGTTTTCGAATAACTTGTAAACGGTCAGACTTTGTTATGATGTATGTTTAGCTCTCTTCTTATCTCATTTAGACTTGATATCGACCTCTGGGATACCCTATAAAATATACGTTTTACAATATCGCGTATATTATTACACTTTGGCAAAAACAACGTCTTATAAAACTTGTTTGATAATATACTGCAGCACTTGTGATTTTTTGCTACTTATGAAGTTTCATAAATTGCTTGAATGACGTTTCATATCATTACATTTATAAATACGTGCGAACGTGCGTTTTAAAAATATTTCCGCACTGGTGCGTTCAACTTTCCACTTTTCTGTTGTCATAATGGAATCGGCTACTTTCTGAATAAAACAAAACAGCGATGGTAGATGGCTAGATGGCCGTTAGAAACGAATTTCCTCGGAGGAGAGCTGAAAGACGTCTTTATTCGTGCGATTCCGGTCGGTCGATCGTTCGTTCCGAGGAGGAACATGCAGGGGCTGGTTTTTACGAGTTCCGAGGGCAGACCTTGATGGAGGGAAAATCGTTGCGAAGTTTTCGTGTCGTGCAGGAAGAACAAAGGAAAATCGGCGCGTCGGTCGGTCGGTCGGTCGGTCGGTTCAAATAAGACAAAGCTTCGTCCAGATATCGATTTTCGATGAATTTGTCTGGCGCAAGGCTTACGCTCTGTGACGACGACGACGACGACGACGACGGTTGCATTTCACACGGATGACCTCGGGAAATCGCTCGTTTTGCCTTCCCATAATCCTCCCCTCTCCCTTCCCCCACCCCCCCGGTACTTTCTTTAAGAGATCGAGAAAACATCCACGAAATTCTCAGGCGGGGTTCGAAAGAAATGCAATTATTACCAAGAAAACTATGTCGTTCATCAATTTCAAACTTGACATGTTTGTTTTTGAGCAGTTACTCTGGAACGTGACTTTGTCCTTTCAAATAGTTTACAATTCAATCGAGAAAATGCCTTTTATGATTTCCCCAGAAGAGTATATCGATATAATGTGCTGGCCGTAATCAGTGGCCAGCAAGTTCACCTGATCTGACACCGCTAGACTCGTTCCTGTGGGATCATTCGAAAAAATCTTGTACGAGGGAACTGATAAGGCTCTCTGAAGCATGTACGGATATAAATTGGTAGACATTTCTAGCAGCTTTTGTAGTTCATTTAGTTTAATTTTCACTTATATTATTTCTCAATGATATTTTTGCACTAAGAGGTGGTCCCTTAAAGACGTGCGGTTCCAACTCGAGTACCATTTAATGTTCTAAAGACTAGGAAATTCGATGTCGTGTCGATGCGATCGAATAATGCGGGAAGAGAGCGGTTTAATGAGAACGCGTAAAGAGAAAAATCTGTCGAGGGGGTGCGTTTCGCGCGGAACGGTCGGATTTCTCTCGGACGGACGGCCCCGATGCGGCTCGATGATGCGTGAATAAAAGTGTCGGTTCGAAGTCACGCGTCCCGAGAATCGCGTCACGATTTCGGCCGTTCGACGGTAGAGTTTTTTTTTCTTTCTTTGTTTCTTTCTTTCCTTACGACCGCCTCGGCGATCTCTTTGTTCTTTCGCGAGCTCCCATTTCTCTTGTCTCCTCATCGCAGAAGGAAATCCTCTGCTCGATAGGTCGGTGCGTGGTACAGTTCGCTCCTTTTTTTTTTCTTTCTCAATTCCGCATTTATTTTTTCGATATTTTATATTTTTTCGATATCATCATCTCATGATATTTCCCATAAACTTTCTGTCATACTAGGTGAAACGGAAAGTTGCATTTTACTCTGATATTCTGAACACTCTGTGGAGGTACAATAACTTGTCTCTGTTTGTGGTTTTCAAGCCTCATCTTTTCCCAACAATCTTGGTTCATTGGTTTCATCCCAATATCTTTTTTTTTTTCTGAAAAAGATAGGAATTTTTGAAAAGTTCTAGTCACGTTACAACAATAGCAATGGCCTCCACGTAGGCCTGATCTACACTCTATCGAGCATGTGTGCGACAACTTCTTGAAGATTGAGAAATACTTCTAATTCAATGTGTACGTTATTATCCGTTTCCATGGAAATTCTCGATGTGCATAGTTTTCTAGAATGATAACGTTGCTCGATCGAGTAGTATTGCATGGAAACTGAATTTTATCAGTTCCAGTTTCTAACGGTGATTAATTTCGGAGAAAAAAAAAAACGACTTGTGGTTGTGTATTTGAAGTAGATATTAGATTTTTCATATCTGAGAGAGGCCAAAATAGTTCTGATAACCGCGCACTTACCCTCTGAACGGTTCAGATAAAATTTGATGGATTTTTATTTGTTAATAAGCAAATATGCTTACCCGTGCACAATTTTTTTTTTTCACCATCACTTTTCTTATCACCGAGTAGTTTGTTGTTCAAATAATGATATAATGCGATGGTAAACGGCGTTGCCAGATTTATTATACTCACCTTCATTACAGTTTAAAACTGTATTTTTTTCAATATTTTTAAATTTTTTTGGTTCATTTCGAAAGATTCATGGCTAAATTCGTTTAAAGGAGCATTTTTAACTGAACAAGAAAAATTCCCATGAGTCAGCTCAAAATACTCTAAATCCGACACTGGATACGAAATATATCAGTTTCTGAGTTATATAATAGAGAGAGAGAGAGAGAGAGAGAGAGAGAGAGAGAGAGAGAGAGAGAGAGTGAAATGTGGCAACAGGGCGCCAACATTGTTTATTGTTGTCTATATATATATATATTTATAAAATACGCGTTACGCGTGTGTTTGCTAGAATTACCATTATCTGGTGATGTGAAATGATTTCGCCAAGGTCGAGAGCTCTTGCATTGAACTTGAACTTTCGCGTGGACCGATATATCACACGGGTGCATTAAAATGTAATATGTATATCGCCATCGTATCGCTTTCGTTATGATAAAACGCACCATGTGGCATTTTATTTCTTTCTTACCGACCAGATTAAAATTGTATAACAAATACCTACAAAATTAATACTGCAATACTTGAATGTGTTTCCTCGCAAGAAACTCGATTGTCTAGTGCCATAATTGTAGTCAATTTCTTCCTGACAAAATGAATAAAGCAACTGCTAATCCAAAGTTCCGATAATGAAATCACCTCTATTCATTAATTATAAATATGTTTACTAGTAATTGGTTCCAATGAAGTTCCTCTGTACTTTCGCAAGAGTCCCTCTTCAGAAATATTCAAATCGAACATACAGGGCGTACCCACTATAATTCTTGCGTTGTCGTAAAGTACGCGACGAACTTCCTTCTTGGGCACGATGATGAAGTAGAATCGATCGTCACATAATGACCGAAACGAAAAAAAAAAAAAAAAACAAAGGAAAACCGTCGACCGCCCCTGCCACCCCCGCCGCTCCACGAAATATCCCATGGCTAGCCTAGATAAGACAGGAATAATAGAAGCGACGCGTCTTGAGGAGGTGGAGGAGACGGAGACGGAGTTGGAGCAGGAGGTGGAGAAAAATAAGATTGCATTTCACGGTCGAGCGGCTAATTGCGAAGGGGAAGGGGGAGGGGACGGGGACAGGGGGGGGCTAGAGGGACCCGCTGCAGTCAACTTGTCACGCTCAGCATGCCCGAGATGCACGTTTCTCTTCTTCTGTTCTCTTTCATCACCATACAAGGTGTCACGGCGATACTGTTCGTTCATCTCGGCGACAAGACAACACCCCGTATAATGATATTTTGACAAGGTGTTTACGCAATGTAATACGATCATCAGTGTGGGAAATAATTTCTCCAATATATGTTTACAAGTCAGGTTAATATTGAATGAATGAATGAATGAATGTGAATCAGGAGTCCCCTACAAAGTCCGTAGAATTAGAAAGATATTTACAATATTTCATTATTTTCGTACGTATATCAGTGTTGCGTTGGCTGTAAAGAAATGAAAATGGTGAATAGTTGAATACATACACTCAAATCGAATGGAACTCAACTAGCTAATAAGGTTATGAAATCATTCAATTTCAATAAGATGATGGGCATACAAGAAAGTGAGTCTTCCGGTTGAACCGAATGTGCCTTCTGATTATTTTGCAGGTAAAATTGAAAGCCAGCCCTTGTGTGTAATGAATCGAGTGAATTGAAAATTTGTCTTCTTTGAAATGGCTGCGATATTTCATTGGAACAGTCAGTTACACATTTATTTCACGCCTGTTGTCAGCCTCTTTGCTACTGCTGTGTCATCTGCATCGGTGATAATAAAGAAAATTACAAGAAACAAGAAACACTGATTCTGGTCATAATATAAAGGCGAGATTAATAGTTTCGATATCGTTTCCAGCTCGAAGCAGATGATTGAATTTGGATTATAGCAGAAGGGTACCACGGAGGACACGATAACTTCGAGAGATCAATTTTGATGTCGACATCCAATGGAGCTATGAAGTTTCTCCTGTCAACTTTAGCCTAACCTCAATTTGAGACTAGAAAAAAATCTCTTCGCAGGTATTTATTCCTTCAATATATTCTTATTCCACATTCAGAATCCACAACCCTGAATTTTAGCCAGTTTTTGCGTGTCTCACTTTGAGTTTTTTAGGGAATTCGAATTCAGGATTGTTTGAGGTATTTTCACTTATCGAGGTGATCGGAAATTGAGGGAGGTTGGAATCGAGGTGATTTTTGGCCATTCATATGCAATTGAGGTGATTTTGAGTTATAACTCTAATTTGAGTGTTTTTTTGAATTTCAGACTTCAGATGATATGAAATTTGAGGTGTTTAATAGATATATTGATAATTGAGTCATTTAGCTATAATTCTAGAGTTTGAAAAGGTAATTTCGAAAGATTAACATATATTTTTAGTTATTTTGTTAACTCTGGCATGGAGATCGAGGAAAAATCGAGTTGATACTCGAATTTGAGCACACATTTCTAGTGTGAATTTGTAATTTAAACTGTTATTAGGATAGTTTAAGATGATATCGAGTTAGGAATTAACGTGATTCCATCAATTCACGATGAGAGTGATGATTTCGAGTATTCCAGCAATCTTTCGAGTACTTTTCATGGCATTTCGAGTTGCAATCGGCGAATCGAGGCTCACAGTCAGTTATCCGGATTCATCTCGACTTCTAATTATAATTCGTCTACCTATGATGTGCGTTCTCGACCTTGAATGAAACGGCCCCACGAACGAAAAACCGCCGGTCAAACCAGTCTAGAAACGAAGTTGGCCCGTGGGCCTCCGAATCTCTACGTTATTAATTAGTTTTGCCACTTCCTGACTCGACTGGCACCTATTTTTTCACTAGGTACACACCATGAGCGTATTATGTATTATGTTTCATGACGACTAGTATTTTCTGTTTATTCGAAAATCTTATTAAAAAGCCCAATCCACTTATCAATCGGTGATCGCGACGTCTCCTTCGCTTTGTTATTTTCGTCTCACAATGGAAACGATAATGGATTTTCGTGCTTCCGGCGGCCGGTAGTGAAGTGGCACTTTACCGGCCGGTTGAGCGGGCGTGAAGTGGCCCTTTAGCGTCCGCCGGCTGTCTGATCGATTCGTCGCAATGCGTTTACAATAGTCGATTTTCGCGCTAGGTCGGGCACGTACTGCACTGCTTTGTAACGTGGCGGTTACGTAAGTGATTCGAAGCGAGGCTGGACCGGAGCGCGTTATGTAAACGTATTCAAATGGTCTTGCATCATCATCATTCATCGATGATGATAATGTTGATGATGATGTTGGTGGTAATAATAATAACAACAATCGTTATCGCCTTGAATGTCTACTATGTCTGGCTCGGGCGAATCGAGGTGTGCGTAACCGGCGATTTTTTTTTGTGGGCGGGCGAGGCACTATCCGTTTTCATTTCGATCACGGTCATTTTCGAGCGAAAAAAAAACGGTCAGAAGGTAATTCATTAAATATATCATGAGTCCTGATCGGTATATTTCAACTTCTAAAGTCAGAATTCGAACGCGAAAATCCTAACAATTATCTGACATTGTATCAACTGTTTGAGATGAACCTATGATTGATTTCCTCGATTAAACAAACGAGTTCATTATGTCATCGTTGTAATAAATCACACGTTTCTTATGGAATATCATGAATGCAACAATGAATACTGACAGCTCTGTGTAATTATATTATAGAAAGAAGTATCATACAAAGAAGGAAAAAAGAGAAGATATTGAAAAGCCTGAAAATCCTCATAAGCAAAATTTCCCGCTGGAAATTGAGAAACTGTCGTGTTCTATCATGATTTTTTTTTTCATATTGGGAATAGATATGTTATAGCCATAGAAAAAAAAATCTAATTTTTTTCTCGTATGTATCTCCATACTATCTTAGGAACCGATTATCATTACTAGTCGTAATTTTCATCGGAATGCCTTTCGATGTTTCGTGTACGGACACGAGCACGTCCATGACATTGTATGGTGTGCGTTAGCGACAGGCGAATTTTTACCAACAACCATCAGGCATGGACGGGCCAACCTTGAACGTTGTCTAGCAAATTATTTACATTTTTTGTGCGTCCCGCTCAATAAACGGCTCGATACATTCTTCTTATCACCCAGTATGGTCTAGTCGACGACGGCCCAAATAACATCGCATCACTGTCTCGGTGTTATATATACACTGGTCAGTTTGTTTAGCTAACTTAGTTTCTCTGTTCATCAAGTGTGCCTACCTTTTATTAACTGCATTTTTTCATACCTATCGTTTTGCCTAGCTTCTATTTCGGCCTCATTTTCATCTTATTGCATATATCGAAATTCTCAACTGCGTCTCCAGATGTCCAAGGTTGCTTTTGCTCTATCGTTTTGCCTAGCTTCTATTTCGGCCTCATTTCTTCACCCAGCTACGACTTGTCGAATCAATGTTCTCAATCAATGTTTCTACAGATGACTACATTCTCCTAGCCAACTCTCAACCTTGCCAACTAGTTAGGTTCACAACGTTTGCAAAGTAACTAATTGGGGTTTTTTTTTTCAGTAGCTATCAGTGAAGCTGCCATTTTTTGTGATCAATCTCAACACCTAACCTAATCTGTCGAGTTTGTTTGTGGTCCACTAAATCCTCTTGTTATTTCCTGTAGCCCTTCCTGCGTCTGTTTCTCGCCGTTTCCTGGTCTGTGATCTGGCTCTGCCGAAACGGCTGGTGCTAATTCGAAGGAGATACGCGGCTAAACAGCGTCAGAGCAAGAAGAAGAACGAGGAGGAGGAGGAGGAGAAAAGTGGCAGAAACCGACCGACCGACCGACCTTCCGATCACCACCGAATCGACTCGACTAAATAGGTATATTCATTCATTATGCACGCATTTCGAGTCGGCCTGACCGTCTCAAGGATGAATCTAGTCGGTTAGGCTCGAAAATTTCGGATAGCAACGAGTCGGATGGAAATCGAGAGCGCCCCCTCGATTTTTCCCCCGTTCCGAGTGTCGCCGGGAGGATCGAGACGATCGAGAAACGGTCAGGCTCGGCTGAGTCGATGAGATTGCACGAAAAACGAGCAGACAGTGAAAAAATCTAACGGGTACACGGCTAGCCAAAGAATTGTTCGTCGACTAGCACTTTATTCTGCTTGGAATCCGAACGTGCAGAAACGCGCTCGAGTGCGAAAGAAAATAATTTATTTCGAACGAAATCTGACTAACTGTTCGAGTTCGAGTCGTCGACTTTAGGCATTCTTAAATCATAACAAACTCATATACCATTCTACAAAAATCTTTGCAAACATTTACACGTAATAGATAACCGTAAGAAGATCAAAATTATTCGGAAACTGTGTCCGAATTCTCATATATATCTCAGAATACGCTGATTAAATAGTATATTACGTAACTAGTAGAGAATACCCCAGCGGTGACCCGTTTGATGATTTGATAGACAATACAGCAATACCGATTCGGAAATTTCCGGTTATCTTAGATAACCAACTTTACTCAACTATGTTATGTCATTGTCAAATTTTTTTTTAGGTCGTTTGCGATGTTTCAATAGATGGTCCTAGAAAAATATCATTCTCGATGGCCGTCGAGAGAGCTTTCGTAAAGTTCGCGATATTCCTCTTGACCGATCAGATAATTTATTATTCCGCAAGTTGCGTTATAATAATAAAGTCGAGACGCGAAGATGCCTGGGGAAGTGGGAGGGAGAGGGGGGAGGGGGTTGCAGGGTTGCACCGCCGACGAAATTAGTGGGTGAAGGTGGCCTAGATCAATACCTAGTCTAGGCTAGTCCACGTTCCTTCCCCTCCCCCTCCCCCTTCCCTCTGCCTCTGCCGCCTCAGACGCTGCGTCACACGTGTCTACCGAAGTCGCCGCCGCCGCCGGGGCGACGTTGCCGAATCCTCCTCCTGTGAATTATGGACGAGAATTGATGTTGCTTTATGATGCGATGAATATCTCAATATTTAATGGGGTGTCGGTGGAACCGCGCGGGGGAGGGGCATAACATGTTCCTTGAAAATATTCCACCTACACCGTGGAATTCTTCCGTCTTGCTTTGTTTGGATTTAATTGGGTCAATCGTGCGAGCGAGTATTTTCATTTCCGGGATTTTTCACCTTCGTTTCGTCTACGCATAATAATAACGAATGTTGGACGGTCTCAGCTCGTCGTATGTTGGATGTTATCGGGTTTCTCGCCCAAAATCGTGGACGCCAACGCCGTAAGTGAGTATCGGTCGTCTACTTTTTTTTTTTTTGTACTCTCCTTCGTTTTCTTCGTTTTTCGCGTCCGCCTCGACTAGGAGAGTTCGTGCGAATCATGGCGTGATAGACAGGTTCGTACCTATTTCGTCTACCAAACTAAACTATTTAGCGAATAGACGAAAGTCTTTGATCGATATTTCAAACATGATACAGACAAAAATAAACTGTAACTGAGAATTCCTGGGTTGTAATTCGTATTTCACTTGTAACGTAGAATACCGAATAGTAATGCATAATTCAGATTCGTAGAGCACAATTTCGACGTGTAATCCAAATTTATGATTCCACCAGAAATTTTCTTCTCGTAAACTGTAATCTGCACGTTGATATATACAAATTTTTCAATAGTGTCTATAGAATTGTAAAAATAACCGACGATTAAGCTGTAGACGACAATAGGCAACTGTCTATTGGTACTGCCTAAGTCAGCATAGTAAAGTTATAAATATATCCCCATACAATTTGATTTGCATTCTGTATAAAAGTTCAGCATTGTATTTGGCTTCTTGAAAGCTCTACTAATGAATAAACCAGTATTTGCGAAACGTTCATAACAAGAATACCAGTAATTTCAATTCACAACATGTTATACAAACTTTTCAATAAAAATAATGTTTTGCAACGCAAAATCATCAATTTAAACAAACACAGTATTTTCATTTTTAACGCAAAATTTTTACTTGTAAAGATGGATTTATGCGGCATGAATTTATACTAAACTTCAACTAGCATTTACCCTCTTCAACTGTAACTTAGAAGCTGAATTTTTCGTTATACATAGTAGAATTGCAAACTTTGAAAATCAACAGGAATGTAAACATTGCACTGTTTGCTATCCATCGCCGTCGGATATCCGTCGTTAACAGTAAAAGCGGATTTGACTTTACAGGATCGACGATCGTATCGCCATCTATACTCAAGCGGTGCGGCCTTACTAAGGTTGTTCGACAGATTCACATGTTTTGTTAAGGAACACCATCCTATATCCGCCCTAATTAATAGCGAGAATACAGAATTTGTAATAGGAAAGGGAGGATTTCAGATTTTCCGAATTTCAATATCGGTATATTTGATTAGTGTCCTGCCCCTGGCGATCCCGTCCCTTCTCGCTAAACTACCAGAGCTCGAAAAGAGGACGAGGACGAGGACGAGGAGGAGGAGGAGGAAGAAGTGCACGCGCGTTAGATAAAGAGAGCGAGAGCGAGAGAGAGAGAGAGAGAGGATCGAGCGAAAGACGGAAGAAGGAAGTAGAGGCCGATTGCAGGGAGACGGGCCGATCCGATCCGATCCGGTCCGGTCCGGTCCGGTCTAGCGATCAGGAAGAGCGGAGAGAAAGAAAGAAGACCCCGCCGATGCGGATCTCGGGGGTGGCAGAAGAAGGAGACGAGACGAGAATGCACATCGAGACGACGGCGACGGTGTGTATATGTGTGTGTATGTGTGTGTGTGTGCATTTCGCATCGCCCTAGGGCGCCGCTTCGCACTTTGTCGGGGGCGACTCGGATTCTAGGACGACGTTGCCGCGTCTAAAGAAACCAACCGGAGAACGGGATATTATAGTAGAAAGTTAACGAATCGAACTTGGAAGGTTACTCTGGAATTATAACAAACAGAATTAAATTTGGTGCTATGCAAATCTTTCAGAAAATCAATGAATCCTTGTGCATAACAACCTCAAATAAAATATTGCGGATACATACATGACAAGTTAGTTGAGTGAAATTGGTTACCGAAAATGTTATCCGAAGGTTTGCCGAACTTATAACAATTATTCATAAGAGTACACATTTATTTTCATGAAATCTACATAGATGTATTGTCTATCGAACTATCTAACGGGCACCGCTCGAGTATTCTCGTTCCGTTGGCAGAAAAAAAACCCATTCCATTATTATGACGAATATCATTCAATGATAAAGATATACACACATAAAATCAGTAGCATTGCTATTAAAAAATTTAGATCCCGTATTTTTAATTCTTCTGAAGGTTGTTCAGGCAACTGAGAAGATCATTAACACCGAGGAATTGAAAGAGGGCTGACTGTATTTCCGAAATTCCAACAGAAATCATTGGAATTTTTGAAGATGAACAAATTGCGTTCAGGCTCTTGTACACCTTTTCCAATTGTAGTTGAAGAAGAACCAACCAATCGTATTTCCAAAGTATATAATTTGTATTTCAAAAATCGTTAATCAAATTTCAAAAGGTATCGATTATACATTGAATTATTCAAATTAATTTGAAGAACTAAAATTATATTTCCAAATATGTCAAAGCATCGTTATCTCCAGAAAAATGCTATCACAGGTTGCAACATACTAAAATATGTGACGAGAGGTATACGATAATGTTTATTCACCTTTTAGTTACTAGCTCAAAAGTAGGTATACAGTTTGGGATTAAATATGTAATTAAATCTATTTAATCACACCTGTAATAAAAGTATCGTTGTATAAATAACTGTATGACTGCCTTTAGGAGGCCACACTGTATATTGAAATTGAATTGATGCATTTCGGAATACATGACGGTAATTGTTGAGAATAAATCAACTCGTAATTTGGTATACAATTGATGAGGCGTTTTGAAATCGAATCGATAATTTTTCAGACAGACAGACAGACAGTCTGACATTTCTAACGTTATTGAAGTATAATATTCGAGATACATGCGGAAAAGGTGCAGTTTCGATCGGTGGTATTTCGCGCCGCCGCTGCCAACAAGAAACGTCCGACGAGGAAGCGGCAACGTCGCGGCGCATTTGCACCGACCGACATCGCGTTAGCCGTTCGCCGCCGAGACAGTCGACGGTCGACGAAACAACGGAGCAGCAGCGGCAGCAGCAGAAGCACAGCCACCCACTACCGACATTGAATAATAGAATTATTAATTATCGTCGGTCTATCGCGACGGACTTTTACTTACTTCTGAGTGCGTGGTGCGTGATCGCGGCCATATTGTTCGTCGAGCGACATTTTTTCCGGTTCCGGGTGCAAGGTCTGCAGTTCTTTTTCGTATGCCGTCGTGTTTTGGCGTCGCGACGTCTGCGAATCCGTTCTTCCGGTGCGTTCTGAAAAACGCATTGCATAATCAATGACAGAAAGGTAATTTTTTTTTCTTTTTCGATTATTTGTTTATTATTTGGGATAGAGAGAGAGAGAGAGAGAGAGAGTGTTCGGTAACGGAATAAGTAAGTCGCGTGATCATCGTACGTACCTTTCTTTACACCTCTTCCTAATGAGATCACATTAAATACTGGATTGCGTTCGGCTGAGCCGAGATGATTATTTCGGTGGTGGATAGATTTACCACGTCGCACGGTAGATAGTTTATTTACGAGGCGGTGGTAATTAGCGTGCGAATAACCGTTAACAATATTATTTACACCTACTCTACTCTTTGATTGAATATTCTAGTTTTAGTTTCACTGCTATTTCCATTGATTTGCCTTTCGACTATTTCAAACTTTTCGAATAAAATCCGAACTGGATACTTGTCGACCACAACTTGTAACGCCACTATAACTCCTGTTATCATTTTACAAAATAAGAACTCCTAGCTCCACTATTTTTCTCGTTATTTTAAATAATTTCAATTATTTTACTATTATTTTTTATTCATTTCTTGGCACTCGACTTTGCAATTAGAAATACTCGAAATTAGGATACTTAGTATTTAAGACTCAACTTGAGATTGCTCTGAAAATTCTTGACAGGTATTCTTACAAAACTCAAATCAAGAATGTATATCAACACATTGTGTAATGAAATATTCATAATCATTAATATTCATAAATATTCATATTCTTGAATTTGGGCAGTATCTGGTTTGCACTAAGATTCGTGTAATGTTAAAAATTCTACATAATGAAAAACAAATTCCGGCCCCAAGTTTCTGAGCAACTTCAGTTTATCTCCTTCTCTTGAAATCTTCTCTAGAGATCTCAGTAGCATAGTATAAATGTCGATTTTAAAATAATATTATTTGAATTAACGTAACTCGAATCGTTTCTCATCAATCAACTGAAAATACAATGCCGATTCGCAGAGAATCGTCGATGCATTCGAATAGGCAAGAACGGATGCAAAGTTCGCGACAAAGTCACGTTTCGATTGCGAAATTCGAATGCGCCAGCCAATGTAAACAACGGTGAAAACCGCATCTACGCACACCTAAATTTTCCATTGCGTAGCACATTATTATGGGCATGCATATCGGTTGATACAGCACAACACTGCATATTTTTCATTATTATCTATTGCCGCCTGCATAATAACACGGAATAGGTTGGTTGGTAGGTAGGTAGGAAGGTAACATATGTTGATAACTTTTCATTTCATAAACTATTTGCCTCTACTAAATCTCTCATATAATCTATTAAGTCAGCAACAGTCTGAAAATAGTCCGTTTTAGAAATGGAGACACATACTTTGTCCGACTTTTCGATATCCGCTAACAAACTAGATCGGAAAATGTTTCTATCGAATGTAGCGCAACTCTGAATCGGAAAATTTTGTAGAGCCTACAAATACGTTCTTTTTAACATTCTCTCAGTTCTGCTAACCAACTAGTATATAGCTATTCAATATGAGTTGATTACAAAATTTTTCAGTCAACTCGACAGCCATTGTGACTTTTATATTTTTTGTCCTGTAAAAGCAAAACACTTTCCTATAAGCTGTTTGAACATGTAAAATCTTTTCATGTAATCAGATTTCACATAATGGTCAGCTTTAAAATGGTACGCCACGATGTATGTTTGGTTGCCTATACCACAATCATACATCAATAGAGTAGCAAGAAAAAATATGCATTTTTAGGAGAGGAATCTTAGTGACCATATAAAATGGAAGAAAATGCTGATTATCTTTCTAAGATGCCATCAACTCTGAAAAAATATTGATAAAACCGTGTGATACTATGGAAGAAACTAAGAAATTGAAATCGATTTGAAAATCGAGAAAGTTCATCATAATCAGTTGATCAATTTAGATTATATTTGTTTTTATTTTTTTCCAAATTGAAGTTGTAGTTGCATCTTGAAGAGAGATAGAGATAGACATTCGTACTAGATCGTGAAATGTGTTTATCGAAGGTACCGCTCGACTAATTTTTTTCCATCCGGTTTTCAGTGTGGCGAGGGTGAATATCAGAAGCGAGGTGTCGTCGCAGCGAAAAGGAGATGGGCAGCAGCGGCGGCGGCTCGGCGGGGGGCAGCAGCGGCGGCGGCGAGCAGTACTGCCTGCGCTGGAACAACCATCAGAGTAACCTGCTCGGCGTCTTCAGCCAGCTGCTGCGCGACGAGAGTCTCGTCGATGTCACCTTGGCCTGTTCCGAAGGCCTCTCCATCAGAGCGCACAAGGTGAGACAACTCGTCTTCTTATTTTCTTCTTTGACTAATCGAAATTCCTTAATCATCGCGACATACGTATCCATTTTATATGTCTGTCTGTCACATCTCATAGAGTATCTCATAGAGAAAATAATACTATTGAACGAGTGCGGAAAACAACAATGAAGGGGAAGATCTTACCTTGAAATTCCTGGTCGCGACCTGACTCGACAAAATTTTATAGCTTACAGAATATATTCTTGAATATTCAACGGGGATCTGTTTCGACAAAATGTCAAATGGCAGTAAAAAGTTCTCTTGAAGAAATGATCATTATTGTTGTGAGGACCACTTTGGTGTAAGTTGATGGATAATTTTAAATTTTCCTTTAATCTACATCGTTACAACTTGATTTCTGATGAATTTTTTGCGAAATAATTGTGCTGAAAGCTAATATATCATATCTCCAAAAGTACCCGTGACTTTTCAGTTTTCCTGTGTTTACAAACAAGTTTGTATTATTGTAAAATTTCTAATTGTATTATTGGAATTGATTCAGCTACAGTAAGTTTTCTGGTAATCATTCAAATATCCTTATCTGTGATACCAAAATGAAAACAACTATTTAATCTTTCATATGTCTATAGTATAAAATACCAGTCATTAGATACCTTGATATTATTATCGAACTCGAGCGAATTTGTTGCTTGGTTAGTTTGGCAACGTTGATGGAAGTCATCCTTCATTTTTAGTCTCTCAGATTATTAAAAATGTTTGGTGAACTTTTTCACCAATATCCTCCACAGAGGAAACAAAATTTACTCGAAACTACTTGGCCTTGGCCATTTTCGCTTTGAAACTGCATGATTGTTTCCAGTTGGAAGAATTGCCCTGAATTGAATTCTTTTCCTGCATTTGATACTTGTGTACCATATATTTGTTTAGGCATCCCTATCATAAGCAACAATATTTATTGGGGTATAATAAAGACAATCGATGAATAAAATTATTAATATGAATAGCTTCTTATCAAAAAACATTTGTTATTTTGAGGATTCGAAATTTAGTTGATTCGATTGACGATATCAAAGAACTAATGCATGTTCCTCTTTCTGTTTCTTCTCCTCATAAGGTGGTTTTGTCAGCGTGTTCGTCGTACTTCCAGGCGCTGTTCCTGGACCATCCGAGCCGCCATCCCATCGTCATTCTGAAGGACGTTCGATTCGCCGAATTGCGCACCCTCATCGAGTTCATGTACAAGGGCGAAGTCAACGTCGAGTACTGTCAACTGTCTGCGCTGCTCAAGACGGCGGAGAGCCTCAAAGTCAAAGGTATCGGCGAGAAAAAAAAATCAATAAACTTTCTTAGTATGATCATTGAATTAGGACTCTATATTCATAGTTGCAATTGTAAATTACGATCTCTCGGAGCCTGTGTTGAAGTTCTTTGATATACAGTTTCATGTATAATGATGTTCAGGCTCAGATTAGGCTTTAATCGAACGTAAATCAGGTTCCCTCAGTCGATATTTTAGTTCCAACTTTGAATTAGGCTTCAATGAGCAAAGTAGATGGTAGAAACTGCATATTAGACTCTATTCCAATGTTGCAAGTGTAAAACAGGATCAAATAACTCACTGAAATAATATAAATTCAGATTTTATATTAATATTTGTAATCAGTTGACTCAATGAACAATAGTAATTCGTAATTGAAGCCTACTTTACTATTGAAATTCAGAGTTTAGATACGAGTCAAAATTGAGCATGAAGTTAGAAACGAAATCTCAGTTGAAACTGCAAATCAACTTCATTTACATCGAGAAATCGGAGATTTTAGTCTAAACGAAGCTGAAAACTGTGAATGAGAGTTTTATTCGAGTCGAATCTATCTGAATGAATTGTTTGTTCCATTCGTTGTCCTTGATTCTAATTGGAAGTTTTTTCAGCGAAACACAAATTTGAGTACATATTTATCGGATCTCACGTGTTGATTTATCTGAACATGTTCTATTTGTTATATATTTAGCCTTAGCTATTTAATCTGCAGGAACGACAGTCACAAAAGTCGTTGAATTCTTTTTTTATCAATTTTACGACCGTTTAACGATGAACTTTGATAATTCAATCGGTGAAAATTGAATCACGATTGACTATTTCACGACTAGGAATTCTCACGACGCGGAAAGTGTATGTGCAGGTACTCTATTAACAGAACGTTATCGATAATAATCGATCAGGCATTTATTATATGTGTACCGTTATTATATTCTCGCAGAGTTTATCTATCGAGTCGATGATAAAAATGTCTGTGTTCGATGAAACTAACTCAACTTTCAGTTTGAGAACATTTCGACACTTTCATATTAACGTTGACACGTTAGTTGATTCCCTTTCTGATGATTTGAAACAGGCGCCATCAAAGTTATTCGTATCCATGGTGAAAAATCATCTCACAATATTTACACTTTAGTAAATAATTTTATATATATATATATATATACAATACGTGTATATAAAATAACTATATAAAACTAATTCGTTGTTGTTGTTGTCGTCGAAGGCCTCGCCGAAATGACGCGGGAATACAAACCCTCGCCCGAACAACTCGAGCCCAAAGAGCTGGTGACGCGCCGGTGCCCCAACCAGTCTCGCCCCATGACCCCCGAGGACGCCCCCGACCACCCCCCTCAGCCCTCGCCCGCCCCGTCGTCGCCGCGCGACTGGCGGCGATGCAAGTCGCCCGGCGACAAAGAGGAGGAGGGGCCGCCGCAGGCGCCGCCCCTAGTCGCCAGCCCCGCCCCGTCGGCGGGCGGCGAATGCGCGGGCGCGCTCGGCCTCGTCAACAGCAACAACCACTCGGCCGCCCCCCCGTGCGCCGTGATTGGCCAGCCGCCGCTCGCCGTCTACAGCAGGCTGGCCTCTCCCGGGCTGGGCTGCCCGCCCCTGGGCTGTCAGCCCTTGGCCGGCCCATCCAACTTGCCGCCGGTCCAACAAGTGCCTCTGGTGAGATTTTTTTTTTCATAGGAAAATACAGAGCAATCTCTTCTCATTTCGTTGAATGGCCTTGATCTTCTGACAAGCCATTCTCTATTTCCTTATGTTCTTGTCCGATTACTGTAGAAAGATTTGTGGCTTGTATCATTACCAACTTTTAAATATCACAGTTGAATAATCGCAACAAGAAATGTTTTCATTTTCCTAGCTCGAGAGCTGTCTGAAATTACTTTTGTAGTCTCACTGATATGTCTGTCAAAAAAAAACTGTTATTGATATTTTCATACAGCATACCGCATATCTGAATCCGAGAGATTTTCCACATTTCAATTGACTATTTTTATTATTCTGCAACTAGATATGTATATCTGTTCTGTTTTTTATTTTAATGGCATTGTTTTAATATTGACACAAAACATTGTGTGAAAGTCATTTTTCTAGCTTTAATATTTCGTATATTTTCCACGTCTACTCACTCTGAATGTTGTTCTATAAGTGGGCCTGTACCTTCTCGAACGATAAATGATTTTTTCAACATACTATCTGCTGTTTAGTGCTGGATATTCCTGTGGGATATTCCTGTGGGGTATCTATATCCTATTTCAAATTTCCTCGATTTCTTTTCACTTATTTTACTAATTTTTTTTTTAATTTTAGAGTCTGAAGAAAGAAGCAGATTGGGGAGGAGGAGGAGGAGGAGAAGGAGGATGTGAAGATATCAAACCACCTGAAGAAAGCCCCACCGATTATTCGAGGAATCTACAGGATCCGGTGAGTTCATTGTTTATCATATAAAATAGATTCGACTTGACTGATATTTCTTATGAATAAGTGAAGACCGTACACGTTTGCATATTTCAATCAATCTCAACGATTGCGAGACATGTCGAATCAGCAATGAGATATCGATAAACGCTTTAATTTTTACTATTTAATCATATAAATATCTTTGCGTGGTCTATAAACTTTTAATTCAACAGACAAAATATGCGAGTATCTTAGTAAAGGGTAATTGCTTTGAGAACACGCCAACATCCTTCGTGTGCCGTCAAGAAGTTGACAAAATCATTCGGCTGAAAAAAAGTAGGCGTGACCGTCTCTTACGCCTAAAGAGATAGATAGATAGAAAGAAAGAAAGAAAGAAAGAAAGAAAGCACGACGACGACGACGACGACTCGTTTGTTAACTCCCTGCGGTGGCACTCAAACACACGCACACTCGCCCTCCCCCCATCTGCTTCCTCGAGCCAAACAGAATGACACGTCAACTTCTTCGGACGGCTAACCCACCCTCCCACCCTCCCCCCGCCCCTTCCGTTTCGGTCGGCCAAGAAGTTGATGATGTTCCTTCGTTTGGTTGCAGGAGCAGCAGATGGAGGCGCAGCGCGAAGACGGCTCGCCGCTGACGCCGCCGCCCCCGCCGCCCCCGCCCCTGCGCCTCTACCCGTGCATGTACTGCGGCAGCAGCTTCCCGCACCAGAGCAAGCTGACGCGGCACATCCTGTCGCACAGCCTCGAGACGCTCAAGTACCGCGAGCGGCACTCCGACCCGCCGTCGCCCCATCCCTCCGTCTCGGCGCCGATGGAGCTGGAGGCGGGAGGCGGCGGCGAGACGGCGTCGGGCGTCGTGCTGTGCAAGTTCTGCGGCAAGTCGTTTCCGGACGTCGGGTCGCTGATCGGCCATCTGCCCGTCCACACCGGCGACAGGCCGTTCAAGTGCGAGTTTTGCGGCAAGGCGTTCAAGTTGCGCCACCACATGAAGGACCACTGCCGCGTGCACACCGGCGAGCGGCCCTTCCGGTGCGCCCTCTGCGGCAAGACCTTCTCCCGGTCGACCATCCTGAAGGCGCACGAGAAGACGCACTATCCCAAGTACGTGCGCAAGTTCTTGTCGCCCAGCCCGTTGGACGCGGACGACGACAATCCGCACTGACATGGCGGCGGCGGCGGCGGCGGCGGCGGCGGCGGCTGCCAGTGATGTGACCATTTCGATTGGCGACTTGATGACGGTCATCTCCTGATTCATTCACCTTTACCTTCGAATATCTCATTATATTTATTTATATATATATATATATATATACTACTAGATCGAGTCTATAGAGAATTAAAGAAAGCGAGAGAGAGAAGGATATCGTAACGACCATGATACGACATTTTTTTGTTATTTTCATTCGATTCTATTTCTCTCTGGATGGAATCTGAAATTATTCTACACTTCTCCAGTAATTATATACAATCATCATAGATTATAGCGATCTTGAATAGTTTGTAGGAAGATGGACATCCCATCTAAAAAATGTTTCCTTCCTCTTGGTAAATTTCCATTGGACTTCTTATATTTCTTCACATCTCTAAAGCATCTCTCCTGGATAATCTAGAGTGCATCTAGTAGTATTATATATATTATATATATATATATTATAAAAATCATTGTTTAGCAGTTGCGAACGAGCAATCATTGTTATGCAATTCTACTCGCCCTAGCGGTGGTTCGCTTCTACCTGGTGGTAGATTCGCCGTGGGGGTAGATCTGGTCAGGTGACCCTGTTTTGACTTGTTTTGCGAGACGCGAGAGCTGTGATAGATTCATTACCTACCCATTTTTTATTTAGTCGAATGGAACTCGGTGTACTTATTCAAGTGATATTTCGTGACAAGTTTCTCCTGACAGTCTTACTTGCTAGTATAGTAACGCCATCGAACATATCATAATATCATCTCTCTCTCTCTCTCTCTATTATAACTCGATTCTTAGTTGTTGCATCAGGAGAAACAATTCTCTTTCCTTCTTGATGGTTTTCGATCAGTTTTCAACAACCATTTAGGCATTGGATAAGCTTCGGGGAACAAACTTTTCCACATGAAAGCTCTCCTGCAGCTTGTCGTTATTCCTGATGGTTAGAGTACCTTACAGTATTAGATTTGAGTAGAGGTGGGTTCTTTTTTGGTCCGATCGAGATGCATCAAACTATTTTGGAAAATTCATTCAGCTAGCAGCTTATTAGGTACCTACCTTCAGCGAATAGTTCAAACATGTAGATAACGTCTGGCCAGCACCATTTGTGGCATCCTCCAAAATGTTCCGTGCATCTTGCTTCGTCGACCTCCTCACTGACCAGATTTCATTCATACAATTTTTGTCCTGCGTCATGTGCAATGTGATCCAAAAAGTTGTAAAGATCTGCGAGAAAGTAAACTTCAAACTAGTTCAAACTGAAAATCATACTTGGAGATGTGTTGAAGCAATCGATTGGGTTCTTAAAGAAAAATAACACTTTCTTCTTCATCCGTTTCCAACTTTTTGGTATACATTGTATACATACATAATATGTTCCTTTGACTTTCTCAATGAAGTTCATTTACCACAAAAAATATACATATAGCAATAAACATACATATATAATATACAGATAGTTTCATAGATAGTACTATTTATATTGTATACACACACACACACACACATATTTGTACGATATGTTGATGAATTTGTCGGAAGAGATTTTACTTAATTTACTTTGCTAATATATTCATTCGCGCATGCGGTGGTTGTCTAGAAAATGGGAAAATTTGTCTCTTCATCCGATATTCGCTGCGTAGTTGCTTCAAAGAGAATTAATTGATTTTGCACATCACGGGCATAAGAAACAAGTTCCTATCTCTGTCTAGACACTCGCCCGTTATCAGCACCCTGTACGCACCCACCCCATTGATACATTTCTGTTTCCTATTCGAGAGAGTATATTTATCGTAATATTTTTAATAGAGAAGAATATATTGTTGTAAATAGAACACCCGATAGTTGAGTAGAATATTCATAGCTATATTGAAGATGAGTGATTGGATGTGGGAACTATTACCGTCAGAATTCTGTGCGGAATTCGACGGTCAATAGGGTTCAAGTCGGTAGCGTAAGACTGACGAGCGTCTGCTGCCATCTCGAGTGCCTCTACTCAACCGATTTATGCAAAAAGTTATGAAAAGTTATGAGGTATTTCCATTCAAAAGCCAATAGAGAAAAAAAAACCACTACCATTCTCTCAGTAATTCTAAAGATCAATTAATACATTTAAAAAAATTGAGTGAGAGTATTCTTAAATTTACTTTTACTGGGTTTAAATTAAAATACACAAGGAACTAATATTAGTGCCAAAGTGTTATGGAAAAAAAAAGTTGTATTACTGCATCGACTTGACATGAATATAGTTACCGAGTGTTTCACTTGTTCCGTCTAGAGATATAATATCAAATAGCCTGGCAAAAAAATAGCAAAATGTTCTTTCTACTTGAACTATTTTTCTCTTCAGAATTCAGAACAATACACTAGTTATTATTTTTCAGTTCCATAAGTGAAATTGAAGTAATCACGTGCCTTGGTATTTAAGTTCACACAACTATAATATCTGCAAAATGAAAAAATTGTACGAGAACATTTTGTGATTTTCGAGCAGACTCAAAAAAATACAACCCCTCAGAAAAAAAAAATAGTTCCCCGGTATAACGCGCATATTGCACTGAGGCACTGCTGGTCAGCCTTTTTTTTTATAATAGAAATAATATTCTAGTTTAGCAAGAATTGTTTTGACGTGAGGGCGGTAAAATCATTATTATTATTAATTATTATTATTACTATAATGTGACAGAGAGGAAAAACTGATTGATGACATCGAGAAATGGCGGTTTCCAATTAATTTGCGATAATAGTGTGATTAGTTTCTAGTTTCGGGGTGTCATTCTTTTCATTGGTCGAGAATTTTCCTTCGGAATTATTTTCTGAATGTATTCCAATGTAAGGGGTGATCGAAAATAGATAATTGCAGATGTAATCTGTGATAGTATGTGATGAAAATGCTGGTGTAAACGTTACTCTTGTTGATTTTTTTTTTCTTGTGTACGAGAAGCGATCGAGATAGTAACAGTTGGAGTTGGCTCTTTATTGATTTCTCTCAAATTAATTATCAACAAATCAGATTGCTTATCTCGGAATTTTATATCGGCGGCAAATAGAGGGTGTTGTTGAGCTAAAGAAAAATCAATGATAACACCGTGGTTGTTTTGAACGAATATTCAGCTTGAAATTACAATTTTTCGTGGCTTATTCTTCAGGAACACCTTTTTTTTGCTAGCTCATTATTTCGATGATGGAACTTATAATATGGTAGCTCAGGGTCACTCACTTCCATTACAATAGTTTTACATACAATAAACCTACAGTACTGCAATATCATGCATGAGGCATCATAAAACCCAGTAATTTTTTATTGATATCCTGACAGTATTTGATCTTTATTAGGTAACTTCAGCAAAGGCATCTAACGAATTGAAAGTAAAAAGTATGGGTTTTATGGTGCTCTCGGTTGCCATACTTTTTACACAAACCAATTTTTACACCACAAAGCCATTGTTGAATTTTTATACGGAATTTCAAAATGAATACAATAAACTGGAATAATTTACAGATATTTAGCCAAGAGGAGCTCGGAATCTATCATACTCTTTATAGAAAATACGTTCAGTATGATATTTTCATTGTTCTTCTTGATATAAAATAAAAAAAATGTGGAGTGCCAACCTACCAAAAGCTAGTGATGTTAAGTTTTAGTATTTTATCACCTGACCATAATCATATCGGGAAGTGAGCAACAATTTTTGTTTTTTCCAAATTTGGAGTTTTATCTCGAATTGAAATGTTGATAAAATAATCCACAATGCCCATAGATAATAGCAGTCTGTCGGTTTTATGTTTTATTGTAAATATTATCGTACAAAACTAATTGGGTAATTTTTCTGAAAGTTATAAGAAACATATTATCAATTGATTTCTAATTTAGATAAAGCACCATCGTCTTGAGAGATTTTTTCTTCATTTAGTCTACTCAAACTACCCGATATGTTTGGAAAGGACAATTCAGTTGATTAATAAGAGTGAGATAAATTTGCGATTGTAGATATCATGATTTTTAGAAAAATAAATAAATGAAAAACAAGTTTGGTAATATAATATATTAGTCTACGTAATTATTATATCGACTGGAATATTATACAACTATGAAATATACCAGTTATGAAAAAAAAAAAACCATCAAGGGCTTTGATTTTATTCACGACAAACAAACACCTTCTCTCGGAGCATTGTCGTTGTGATATTAGAAAATATTAGATGCAGAAAATAGATTTCTCGGTAAGTTTTCCAATACCCGTTGTCCAAAGTATCACTACTCCATCCCAATCCTCCCCCCCCCTCCTTCGACACCACTCTCCTCCTACTCTAATTAAAGTTCTGACTCGACGAAATTCGATTGTGTTGCAGACGCGCATGGAGGTGGACCCGCTCCCTCTCGGCCACGCCCCTCTCCCCCAGCACGCCCCCCCGTCGCCGACGGACCGGCCTTCAAGCACGCAGAGCAGCCGCTCGAGCACGCCCGCCTTCCCGCCGCTGCCGCCCTTCCCCGGCCTGCCGGCCGCCCTGCTGGAGGCGGGGCTGCTCCACCCCTCGATGCTGGGCGGCGCGGAGGACGTCTTCCGGTGCGCCTCGTGCATGGCCGCCTTCCCCTCGCTGTGGCTGCTCGAGCAGCACGCCGCCCTGCAGCACGTGGGCGGGGGCGGGGCCGGGGCCGGAGGGGCGGCGCTCGACAAGCCCTTCGTCTGCGAGCAGTGCGGACAGAGTTACAGGTCGGTTCATTTCGTTTTCTATATGAAACGGCCAATGGAAACCTTAACACCCTTAATTTGTAGGATTCGAAATGAAAATTTCTGGAAACGCTCAAACACGTAGATTTCCGATTTGAGAGGGATTGTCGAAATCTTGAAAATAGACTACTATTTTCTAGATAAAAATACCAAATGATTAGAGATACAAGTTCGACAATCATGTGTGCACGTCGAATTTATCTTACGAGCTGTTCAAAATGTCCGCCATGAACATTGTTGGTATAATTGAATTCCTGCGCCTGAGATTATTTATTTTTTTTTAGTTTTTAGTCTGTTTCCTAATGTCACACCTATGAAAATCGAGGTGATTTTATTAAAGCAAGAGTGTTCATGGCGGACATTTCGAACAGCTTGTAAAATAAATTTAAAGTGTACACCTGATTATTGAACTTGTAACTCGAATTTTTGACATGAAAATAATGAGACGAAATTAAAGAATCATGAAGAACTCGATGAGACCTTCCGAAAGAGGTATGTAGCGACCCGAAATTTCCGAGGGTTGTTCACTTTTCAGATACAGGGTTAACGCTACGTGTTCGAGCGCTTTCCAAAAATGTTCATTTTCATTCATTTACAAATTAGGATGGAATGTTTCCATCGGTGATTTATTAGAATGGGTGATGATGATGATGATGATGAATAATACTGTCCGATGTCCGTATCGCAATCAGATACAGATCGGCGTACGTGAAGCACCGGGAGCAGAACCACCGCGCCCGTCTGCCGGCCGACAAGCTCTTCTCCTGCGACGTTTGCGGCATGCAGTTCCGCTACTTGAAGTCCTTCAAGAAGCACCGACTCAACCACGCGCTCGAGCGCCTGCACGAGAAGAACGGCGGCGGCGCCGAGCCGGCGTCCCCCGACGCGATCGGCGCCGCCCATGGCGGCGCAGACAGGGAGAACAGCAGCGACCACGTGTCCAGCTCGAACGAGACCATCGACGTGGAGGAGGAGGAGGAGACGGCAGCGGCGGCGGCGGCGGCCAAGAAGGAGGAGGAGATGGCAGGTCAGTCCGGCGCTGTTTCATTTTTTGATTATCGAAATTCGCGATTTTAATGTTGAAATGAGCGCGACAAGAGGATGCAAAGTACTTAGGATGAAAGTTAGTTGCACTACTGA
Source organism: Gastrophysa polygoni (assembly GCA_963576655.1). NCBI lineage: Eukaryota > Metazoa > Arthropoda > Insecta > Coleoptera > Chrysomelidae > Gastrophysa > Gastrophysa polygoni. Next base: position 25,831,899 of record OY755088.1, on the reverse strand, counting down.
AACTCATTACAATAAATAAGGAGAACTCTACGAAACTATCAGGTTAACGCTGATATTCAGCTTGAAATTCAGATAATTCAAAAAAAAAGCTTTATATTTCCATTAGATATTACGAAACTTACGGCCATATTCGAATGGCTAGAGTGAAAAATGAAAATTCAAGTGAAAAATTCCTCATTCATCAGAACATACGTGTCCATTATATTATCTCTGTCACGTTCGCACAACGGTACTTAACCAAATGAAAACAAGGAAGAGGAAGACCCAACCTTAGAAGCTCACAAGTAATCTGAAAATAGGAATAGAATGATGAGAAGCACGAAACAATATCCCAAGACGAAAAATATCTTTATCTCATTGGATAAGGTAAGAACTCATTGTTTAATATTATTGCATACTTTTACAATATACTTTTAATAAAATCATTAAAGACCTTTCTAATGATCAAGGCTTTTCCTGAAGGAGTAATGAATACTATTATTGATACCAGTCATCATCAACATGTTATAATTGAAAAATATGGAATGAATAATGAATGTAGTAATCAACGTGAGTGCATTTTCAAGTACATTGTTATTGGCAGAGACCAGTGACAGTACGGACAGTAAGTGATACAGTATAAGTAACACCTAATTATGCAAGGACAGAAAACAAAAAATGAAAACTCTATTCGAAGAAGAGTACAGCGCCCTCAGTGAGTATGACATCGAAATGGACAGACATGTATATTACTGTATCTCGATGAACCACAGTGGCGACAATGGTATGTCTTTTTTCTATTGGTTTTATAAAAATAAAGAAAACTTGGGAAATAGTGCCTCTGGGTCGTAAGAAAGGTTTATGAAAAATTTCAATATCCGTTAGGAAATCAGACCGACAGAAATGACTGGCATAAGATTATTCATGAATTTACAAATGATTCGAGACATATTTGATAAAACGGATGAGAGAGAATATGTTTCTTCAAATTGTATAACGTTATTAGAATATTTTGCATCATCCAATTCTTATAATTATAGTTGCATCGAGATGGAACAAATCATATTGTTGTCCAGTATAATGATTATGTATCATTCTAAATGTCGTACACAGTGTGTATTTCATCATCGAGTCGATTGTAATCGATTGTTTTCGGAGAAGGAAGGAATCGTTATGGTGTGTGTACGGTTGCAGGCGAGGGCGGGACGTTGTCGGACCCGGACCCGGAGGCGGAGAAGACGGGCGAAGAGGCGGACCCGCTGGAGGAGGCGGCCGCCGCGCCGCCGCCGCCGCTGCCGCCGCTGCTGCTGCGCGAGCGGCGGTTCGCGTGCCCCTTTTGCGGCAAGTGCGTGCGCAGCAAGGAGAATCTGAAGCTGCACGTGCGCAAACACACCGGCGAGCGGCCGTTCGTCTGCCTCTTCTGCGGCAGGGCGTTCGGCGGCAAGAGCGACCTGACGCGCCATCTGCGCATCCACACCGGCGAGCGGCCCTACCATTGCGACATGTGCGGCAAGTGCTTCGCCAGGGCCGACTATCTCTCCAAGCATCTCACCACGCACATCAACAACGCGCCCTCCTCCGCCCATCGCTAAGTAGGGTGGGGGGGAGGGAGTCCGTTGCTCCTCCCTCCGTCCTCGTCGTGACTGAATGAGAGCGGTGGTGCACGTGTAGGGAACACTGGTGCAATTTCTCATAAACAGCATTTTATTAAACACAAAATCCGTATCATGGAAAATCAGTGTTGATGAAAAAGTTTCATTCAAAAGTAGTCTCGAAACATCAACTATGTGTACAGAAATCTGCGCAAACACCATATTAGTCATTTCACCAGTGTTATCTACATCACTCCAGCTAATGTCGCGAATCGCCACTTTTCCTAAAGATGGCGCCAATCTTTGCCTTTCAAGTTCTATACTGTCCAACAAATACAACTTTTCTATTTCACTCATCTCAATCATTTTATCAAATATATAGTAATTTCTTCGATTTAACAAAAGTCTATTCGTGTCTCAATTTTGTTAGAACTAATCAGTTTTCAGTTTTGCCATCGTCAATAATCTAGTCGAATAGTGGTACCCTCTTCAGGAAAACTAGTGTCATCTACGTGAGCTGTGTAGTAATGCGTTTTGGTTTCATTTTCTAACATTGCATCGAATAGGAATGCGTGCACCAGTCTCATTATTATTTCATCACGGTTCCGATATAAACCGGCAAACGGAACTTTATCCTTGGCGAAAAATTTCGAACAAACTGAATTTCCTACTGAATACGGGTTGTCAGTCTAGACCAACTGATACGACAGACTCCTGAAACCGACATACTTGAGGACGAATCAAACTGAATCGTGTCAATTGTGTGGCAGATTAAACTACTGATAATATGTGGATTGTATTGAAAAAGTAAACATTGCAACGAATTTTCATCCAACGGTACTAATAACTATCAACTTTGTTCTCAGGAGTCTTTACTATCATTTTGTCCAGATATTTCACAGACAGCCAGAATAAATGATAATGGCAGCAGCCATCTTGATCTATGACATACGTTGTTTCACTACTAATATTGAGAACGTGCCATCTCAACCTTTATTTTTGTTAGCCTCCCAATCAAACAAAGTTTTTAACAGAGATTGGTCGACAAACTGGACAAATTCAACCTTCTGCGACCAAAATCAGAAATATTTTCCTATACGAATTAATCGATTTGAAATCATTCGACTAGGTACCTACCGTCCATAATGGAGTATTTCCAAGACAATTTTCATTGTTTTCGATATACTACTTTCAAGTCGTCCAGTATTCCCAGCCTGAAGAACTCAACGTTTCAACATTTATTTGGCTGTGATTAAGCTTTAGGTTTTTGTGATAATATGCCGTGTATTATTATTGTTTAATTTTAAGGTTCGAGGTAAGGTAATGCAATTACCGATACCTAAGCAATATATGAAAATACCATCGACTCTAGTCAAAACAAATATATAAAATAATATATATATATATATAAAATAATATATGGAATTCCAGCTAGTGAACAAACTAAAGTAATCACGATGATTTTTGTGCCAAAAACAATTGTGTACTACATACGGGGTGTTCAGACAGAGGCATATACATATAAATATATCCTGTCTCAAGTTTCCTAGATGTTTAAAATCAATTTATATACATATAAGGGTATCATGTCTTTTTGCCAAACACCCTGTACTCTAAATGTGTATCGATGTGTAGATTACGGTATAAATATTGTGTGTTTAATTGGTCAAATTAATTAAATGTTTAACATCGAAATATCCTGCCTCAACAGATACAAACAAATATTTTTTCTAAGAATATACAAAACGACGTCCAGTTGCAATTTTTGTTATTGTTGTTGGATAATTTTTTAGAGAATTCGCATTGCTCAAGGACATAATTTCAATTATAGCCACTATGATGTTAAACATTTATTCTTGCCTGAACGAATGGAGAAGAAAAAAAAGTAGTATACTGGATGACGACGATATGAATAGCTTCGAAATTATTATTTCATCTAAATCTTCTTTCACAGTTCCGATTCATATACTTTCTGCAAGAAAATTAACGTCTAGCTATTAATCTCATGATCACCCAGTATATGATAATTCATATTCTCTCGTGTGATACATAAACTTGATTCCTTTTCTAATAAATGTCGACGATTTGTGCCTTCACAAATTAATTTGAAATTGTGTAAATTGTGATCGGTGTTTTTTGAAAAAAAAAAGTAATGCTTCTCGTGAAAAAAAAAAGGAAAGTTTATATTCGAATGCTTGAACAGATCAAAAAAAAACCGAGAAAATCACTACCAGACACAGTAAAAGTTAACAGATATATTACAACTAGATGAAAATTCTCAATGACCCTGAATAGTACAGATTTTTTTGCTTTCCCTAAAAACAACGAGAAATATCGCAGACCTAAAAAACAACCATAAATTAATAAAAAAAAAACTGTTGAAAAGTTACAACCAATCAATAATCATCCCACAAGCAATATGTTATCCCTTTCCAATGAATATACAGGATGTTTTCCTATTGTGTAAATAAATTAGTATTAAAAATTCATGTTCCTAAATGAAAAGAAATATTTTTGTCTATGTGAATACAACTATTCTTAGGAGGGAAAAATCGAGCAGCAAGACGATATAAATAATTATGATGGTAACATTTATTGCTAGATTATTTCCTCGTCCGATTTTATTGATATTATTATCGCCAAGAGAAAGTTTGTCTCACAATCTTTGAGGAGGGGAATAGACTCGATAAGTAAATATTATTCGTTCTTAGATGTTGTCATCGATGTTGTAAAAAGTGGAAAGAATTTTTTATATAGACATGATATAAAATAAGATTTGGCACAGTTTATCGATGTATTCATATGTAGTTTATTGGCTAACGAAAGAAACTACCAAATTTTCACAGTTTCACAATGTTACTTTCCAATTTTATATGCAAAATATTTTGGTCACTGTGTAGGAAAAATATTCGAATTTGATTTTATTAAGTTAACAATTGGGTTTATTTAAAGAATATACTATTTTGTGATTGGAAATGTTCTGTTTGGATAGAGACAACTTAAAAAACTGTGTGTTTTCAAAGATGTCTCAACTGTTTATGAATTGGATTCAATTTGACTCTATTCAATCAGAACAATAACTTGTTTCCGAGTGCTTTAGCTGAAAGTGATATTGAAGATGGATTTGCTCAGATTTCTGGAAGCAAATAATGGTGCTGCAATTTTGAAAGAATATGTGATATAGAATTTTTAATAAATAGGGATATTTAAGGTTGTGCTCTTCGTTTCCATGTGAAACGTCGAGCAGGTGAGAATGCTAGATTGCCATCCTGTCCTGTCCGAAATAATTTCACTCATCGAAACATAGTGGCAGGTTGTCTCTTTTTTGCAAGTATGAAGAGTCGGATCTTGAACTCTTTTTACATAAACGTAATTTTGAACTAGAATATTTTCAGTGGATCTTTTTATATAATGTGATTATTACAGAATTACGTTTATTTTTTATCCTAGTTTTAACGGTGATATCAATGAAAATATTCTGGATTAATAGGAATGTCCTAAGGAAAAATGCCATATATGGAAATAATAATATTTCAATTTATGTAATTTGTTGTTGTTCTTGAAAAAGTGTGTACACATAATTTTTTGATGGTGTATAATATTATACAAACAAGTTATTGTCATTTTCAGAATATGTATGTATATGAATAAAGATTATATGAATGTCACACTTCAAATTATCTCTCGATAATTTGGAAAAAAATCTACTCACAACACGTAATAACACACTTCACTTCACCTCGGGTATATTGAGATAAATAGTTCTGTCGTGAAGCGGTTGAATTGGCCTAAAATTATGTTCCAGCTTTCCATTTCTTCCGGAAATCAACCTGAACTGTTGAATCTAAAACAAAAAATTGCAAAATTACGAAAAACTCCTCTCGAAAAACCTCGATTCTATCTGAACCTGTTGACGTGACAAGGAAATCGTTTTCCTGAACTCGATCCAAGTGACCACCTCGGAACACGGCGGTGTCGTCAAAGACCCTGTATACAAGAAGTATTCCTCTCGGTCAGAGGTGCTGAAATCGTCTAAGGATAAAAAATCCTGGATTTCCACAGAAGACCCCACCTCTCGTATGTCTGGCAGATAGTTCTCGAACGTTGTATAATTTTCATTGTCGTCTTCCGATTTCTGAAAAATAATTTATGGTATTTATGAAGGGTTCCTTTTCAATCAGAAATTAACTCACTTCGTACAAGAAAGACAGCACGATTAGTCCATCTGAGTAACCTAGGGCTGTCTGGAAATTCTCATAATCGGCTCTGTAGAAAACCATATGCAATTCCAAAGGAAAACTGTAAAAAATTAAATTCGATCTCTACATCTACACCGCGATGTATTAATAATAGCTCGACCTGTGGTTATTGATCTGGTTCTCTGATCCTTCGTCGTCTGTTCTTCCCCAATGGAAATGGAGCTGGGAAAAGTTGTACAAAGACAACAAGGGCCCTCCAAATATCAAAGGAAATGTTCCTCTTTCGATTCTTAATAGAACTGTGAATGCGAAATGCCATGATTATTTTTTTTTGATGAAAATTAATAAGTCGACAGAGAATTAAATTATAAACGAGGATGATAATTTGAAGTAACGACGGTGTCCTTGGAGTCAACTAAGATGATGATCTTAACATAATTAATTAACATAAATTTCGTGACGTCGTCCAGAAACCAGATAGATATCATAATTACGTTGATTAATTTCAATCATTTCCAACGAAACTGAGGCGTAGGTGTTCAACTTGTGATCAAACGCCAGTAAAAAAAATAAGATGATCAATTATATTTACCGGTGTGTCCATTATTCTCTAATTTGACGGTTTCGAGCTTGCTGTCGAAATTTTGAAAAACGATCGGCGGGTAATGGACGATCGTCACGTCGTTTTCATCGATGTCGATGGGGCTTTGCAGTTTTCCATGGCTGCATTCGTGGAATCTCTCTCCCCAAAAACTCGGACCTGCCATAAATAATTGTTACACACATCAATCATTTCCCACTTAGTTTTCTCACCAGTGTCACCATCGTAACCGAAGTCTTTGGCATGTTCTGAAACGTTGGATTCGTTGAAAATATATATATATATTTTTGTTTTGCAGGTGTACCGAAAACTCACCTGAAATTATCCCAAAATCTTGAGCTCGAGCTGAAATGGAAAATATTGTTTACCTAGTCAAATATGATGGTAGGCACTGAAGTGCCACTTCAAGTCCTGCGGAGGTGAAGTGCGTTTTTCGTAATGCTACAACGAAATGAAATTGTTTTAGGATATTTTTCAAATTTTCCGGAGAAAATCCGAAGGTTATATAGAATCCTCAGATCATTAATCGACAAGATAAATAGGCCTCATTATATTCAAACTTATTACTCAACAAATCATCATGTATATTTATGCAATTATAGTACCATTTTCTTGCATATAATGATAACAATAATAAATTTAAGTAGGAGATTATGCTGGATTGTTTCCATTGTCTACTTCAGTTTCGAAAATACTGGGAAACAACTATACTCAAAACAATTTACTCTCACAAACTCGGGTAATTTTTTCGTAAAATATGTTTTGTTTTTCAATTATTGAAACATCAGATAAAATGAAATATCCCATTGTGACTAATTAATTTATATTCATGTTAGTGGAAGATCTTTTAGAGAAGAGAGAAATCAGTGTTGATTTTGATGAGAAGATCAAACAAGTTTCGCGATTTAATGGTCCGTCGACTTTTGAATAATTCAGTGTCAATGTCAACAGTACCGATGTATCACCTCGAGGTGCGACCCGGCAGGTGGTTTTTGCGTCAGCAAAGGTACAGTGTGGGAAGAAATAACGAAACACATCTTATATTATACGGTTTTATTGAATCCACTTCGATGCATGGGTCAATAATAAGTATTGATTTGGAAATGAAAATTGTGAATAACAATGCGAATTCAGTCGGTATTCGAAGATACAGTCGTCAATAATATTTCGATACATGTGTTCAATAACGTACGTACATCCTGAGTGTGCTATCTCTAACGACAACACACTCTCAATTCGAAACCTGTCGAACGATTTTCAAAAATTGAAAAATCCATAATATCAACGAGCTCTCTTCGAAAATCGTTTTTGATATCTAATAAGTTTATACAACCGATTAAGTGATCAGTAATATTCGATCTCTAGGTCAACCGAAAATCATGAAATCTAAAATTGAAGGATATTACTATTTGATCTACATCTATTTTCGGAAAATATATAAAATAGTATCTGATTTCAACAAAAATTCTCAATTCTTTGAGCGTCTAAAATTTTGGCGAATTCAGTCCATTTTGTCAAAATCACTACATATGATTACTTTAAGCGATCACATGATCAGTCAGATTATATTTTCTAGCTCCGTTTGAAAAGTATTCACTTCATTCTATTCATGTTATCTGTCGAATCTACCCTTGAATCAATTAGTTCTGTTGATATTTTTAGAAAATGACATCAATTCTAATATTTCCTTTCAACTTTAGTTCTACTGATTTTCGGTTGACTTAGAGACTCTCTTGTAGAAGTTATCAACTTCTCTGGCTATATGAACTCCTGGGACTTTAATAAAGAAGTATTTCAGCAGTTTCTGAATGGAATAGCCTGTTATAATTTTTTTGAAAAAAAAAATAACCTGCTAGTCGTTTTTGAAATTTCAAACTTTTTAGCAAACAGTATTAGTAATTTTGTTTTTGAAAATTGTTTAACGGATTTCAAATTCAGAGGGCATTGCTGTTTGAAATCGCAAACGCTGTATATACATGGAGTGACACCTATTCCAAGATACATGAGAGAATATTTCACACAACTACAAAACCCACTGAATTTCCACACGTGCGGTAGACTAATTCGGTCATTCTACCTGAAAACGCGTCGCTATTAGACAAAAACACATTTTTCACCTCATCGCAACCCCCAGACGAGCGAGAGTAAAACGAGAAGGCCGCCTCCGAGCGACCCTCGAGCGCTGCCACTGTACTTCGTTGTCGTCGCGTCGACCGCCCGCACCAAGTCCGTCCGCGCGCACCGCCCCTCGTCGGAGCAGACCGCGTCCTGCAGGAAGTCGGTGCACTGGGCGTCCTCCTCGCACGGCTCGCCCAACTCCGTCGCCGCTGCGAAAGAAAACAGTATTTTAGACAGCGTGATAAGTAGTGGTGTGAGCAATATTTTAGACAGCGTTAGAACTAATGGTAGAAACAGGATTCTAGGCAGGCAGATTTTCAGTAGGTCAGTTATACTCATTTCAAACATATTTTTTCATGTTTCACGTATTGGAAACCAATCCTGAATACCAGAGATTAGTAACCAGTCTCAACCACCTACGGTTAACCCACAGTACTCATACATCATAATAAATGAGTTCTGTGGATTAACAAGTGTTTGTCGTTCTGCCTGTTTCGTGTTAATTTCTTTTCTCTGATTTTTTTCATGATAGACGTAGTGCTGCATTCGAAATTTGAAAATTTTCACCTTTTTTGCATTAAATTGCGTTATATTGTTCTTGGATAGTGCTTTATCACTTTCGATTAAATCACGCGTATTTCGTTTGACATCGCCATTTTGTTTACACCGATCATGACGGTAATATTTCTTGATTGTCGTTGAGGCATATGACGAAGTGACGCTACTTAAATTTTGATAATTTGCAGGCAAAATAGACCACCAGATGCGCTTAGAGCTCTTCAAGGAGGACCACTGGGTTGAAAAGAATAAACTTGGAGGGCAATAATAAGGAAGATGAGACGCCCGTCGTCTATGCCAGCGCTACACCTCCAGGACGTTTATTAGAAATAGGAGCCCCTATACCTTGAGATAATGTAGCACTCTGATAACGTGTCGAAGGAAATGGAGGTGATTGTGGTGAGCTGAACGTTGAGAGATGGCAGCTTACAATAATGGTAGGTTCGATTGATGAAGATGTACTTGATTACGAGGGGCTAATTTTGTCGGGTTTTCTGTAGGAGGACTTTATAGAAGATACAGCACAAACTGGTGGAGACTGAGTACTATTGGAAATAGGATTTTGAGACTACAGGTTAGTGCTCGATTTTTTGCCTTTATATTTCGAAGTTGAATCATGAATGATATCGAAATGTGGAAGCCTTCTTATAGAACTGTCTTCACAACATGCATCTGCTCGGTTTTCAATAAAGAAATATTTTCAATGTGGCAGTATCAAAATTCAAACAGTTATTTCTATATTTGCCCTAAAACTATACATGTTGATCAAATTCCAATGACTAATACTCAAGGAATCAATAGAACTTGATGATATAACTTTGTCTCTTCCCATAAATTGTTGAGTAGTAGTTGTAGTGAGTAATTTTATATGTATATATGCAATAGGGTTCAATTCATTAGATTAATATTCCTCCAATTAATATATTCTGGGTAGTGTATTTTTTTAAACTTGCTTCATAAAATCCTGCTAAAAGAATTGCTGCTATGCCACATGTCACTGGTGAATTTCGTCAATTTTTTCAACTTCTCTATTTCTCTTATCTAAATTCTACCTGTTTGGATTGTATTTTGTATTTGATATCAACTCAACTGTCAGAAGAATATGTTTTTACCACATCACTTATGAGGAAATAAAATGTTTCCGAATATGATTTGATAAAAATAAATTCTTCTACAGATTTAACTGATACCAAATATCAAAAAAGGACAGGCTTCTTAACGTCTGAAAATGTGACTGAACTTGACAATCAAATAAACTGAGGAAACTGAAAAGAATTGGACCGAAAATCAAGTGACACGAAATTTATGTTATAAAAAGGAGAATATGTTGAAAGAAGTGAAGAAATTAATTGCTGGCGTACAAGCAAATTTTTCCAACGATTATATGATACTGTGGATTAGAAGAAACCAAACATACCTCAGTAAAAAGTCTCTTGGTTTTTGAGTTATTCGAAATGTTCATGTTTTATTCAATTTTTTTTCACACCCTGACGATACGCAAATGGAACATGAACCATTGATAATTATTCAATTTCTGATACCAGAGTGGTGTGTGTATATGTTCTGTAAATTGACACAACAAACATTCAAAGTAAAACAAAAATAATTGCGGAATAATTGTGATTTTGAAAAACATGATATTTTCGAATAACTCGAACGTAAGACTTTCTAATGAGGCATATTTAGCTCAATGTTATTCAAACGAGCTCCCTTTCCACCCCCGTGAGACTTTGCAGCGACCTTTGGAACACCCTGTATGTTATAAAGATTTCACCCTCTGGAGAGGGTTCTGCATACGGTGGATGTCTCATGACGGGATTGAGGAATATAATTTTATACAAGCATCTGAAAAGTTCTGTATTCAGTAAATATCGATATGGTTTTCAAGCTGTTTCATTGAAAATGTTTATATACAAATATCAATAAAAACATCTTCATTCATCAGCACCGTGTTACTTCGAGACAGCGTGGGTAATTACATTATTTTAGACATCATAAGAACTTGCGGTATAAAAATGATTTTATACATCATGAGATCATAGGGTGTAAATCATATTTTAGACCGCATGGTAACTAATGGTATAAAACAGGATTTTAGGCAGCATGAGAGTTTATGGTGTAAACGTATTTTAGACAGCATGAGAGTTACCTGTGTGTTTGTCGTTCCATCCATGCGTGTCTACATTTCCTATTTCGTGCTCATTCTTTATGACATATGTATTTCCAATTTGAAATTTTTCACATTTTTACATTGAATTGCGCTATACTGATCCTAAATAATGTAAAATCTCTTTAAATTAAATCATGTGTGTTTCGTTTGTAGTCGCCATTTCGTTTTAATCGATCACGACGGTAATAATTTTTGATTATCGTTGAGGCATACGAGGAAGTGACGCTATTTGGATTTCGATCTTTTGCAGGCATAATAGATAACCGGGGGCGCTTGGAGCTCTTCAAGGAGGAGCTGTTTCTGTAGGAGGACCTCATCAAAGATGCAGCACAAAGCGGCGGAGAGTTCTTGAGACAGTACAGAAAAAAGGATTTGAAGGCTCCAGGTTAGTGTTTGATTTATAGCCAACATTTTGGAAAGTGTTATATAAGTTATATTGCATGTGGTGGAAGCCTTCTTAGAGGTGTCTTACACTGTGTGACTAAATTTCGGTACTCATGTATTTCGACCTCAGGAACTCGAATTTCATAACAATAAAATGAGCAAGCCTATATTATTCGAGATAATCCAAGGAAAAGTGTGAAAATTCACGTTCTTCTTTCGGCTCGTTTTGGGTGAAGATCATAGTCGATCAGAGTTTCATTTATGACAAAGGATAGATAACGAGATGGTCAAAAAGATTGGAAAACATCTTTGAAGAAGATCATTTTTTCTTGGAAGAAGGTCGAATAAGAATCTGTGACATTTTAACTCACAGAACTAGTTGTTTTCACATAGATTTCCATTTGACAGCGTTTTCCATATGAAAAAAAAGGAATCTACTTTCCTCCTTTGAGGAATGTTTTCCTTTTTTTTTTTTTTGTCTACTCAAATGTATAATGAAGGTGTTTAAAGTACATTGTGTGAAAAATGAGACTCTGATTAGCTATGTTGTATGTTGTATAAAAAAAAAAAGGTGAATGTTCACATTCTTTCTTGGATCAACTCGAGAAATATAGGTTCCTACACGTTTTCATGATAAATTACGATTTCCTGGGGTCATGTGATAGAATTTCGGAAAATAAACCCATCGCATATTTAGTGCAAAATGAAACGAAACGAAATAAACAAAGAGAGTGGTCGCTCACCCTTGAGACATCTGTTGTGGTCCCTGGAGAGGGCGTAGCCGGCGGCGCAGACGCACGCCGCCCTGCACACGGCGTCGGGCGTGAGGGCGCACTGGGCGTCGTCGTCGCAGACGTCGCCGAGCCGGCGTCCGTCGAGGCAGCCGCGCCGGTCGCCGGTCGGCACTTGCCGGTCGAATTTACAGGTGCACCGGCCGCTCACGCAGTTGCCGAACGAGTTGTCGTCCGCCAGCCAGCAGTTCGCGTCCCCGCGGCAAAACTCGCCCAATACTGCGTCGAAAAGATCGATTGTCATTCGAATTCGTTGTTGGAAATTTAGGAGGAAAGTCGTGAAAGCGTTGTTTCACACACACGAGAAGCAGAATCGCAGACGAAATCGCTCACCCACAGAAACGTAGCACTTTCCGTCGGTGAAAAGATGAGAGTTCTCCCTACATCGACAAGCCCCGTCGAAACATTCTGCGTTCTCTGTCAGAGTTAGTTGGCATTGCACGTTCTTTTCGCACTGTTGCCCGTAACCGACAGCTAAAAACACGAAAAAAGAGAGAGAGAGAGAGAGAGAGAGATAAAATTCACAAAATAAAAAGTAATACTCACGGCCTAGACAAGCGAAAAACGTTCGATTTCTGCTGACCAATTCGTAGCCTTCGACGCACTTGCAATAGCCGATTTTGTCTTGATCGTTGTCGAAGCAGAAGGAATTGCCGTTTTGTCTGTGGCAATCCGCGTCCACTCTACATCTCGTATAGGTTACTAAAAAAGAATATAATTATATAGCAATGTTAAATTATACAGTGTACTACTGACTGAAGACCTTAATATTCACATTGTTTTTATCAATTTATCGAATGATAAGGATTATATTCATACATGTATCGATTGTCTCTTGTTATCATCAATCTATAAAAAAAAAATAGGGCGACAAACTACTACTAATATAACAAAAAATTTCGAAAAGAAAAATAATATATCGAGGGTATACTCACCTAAAGATTGTCGTTCAAATTCAGTTTCCTGTAGAGAAGCATCAACAAACAAGAAAATCCACACTACTATTTGAACGAGCATTTTATTTTACGACTTTTTTTAACGTTCACCAATCGTCTATCTAGGACATGATAATGACAATAACTGAGCTGCTGACTGATAAATTTAATGATAAGTTTTTATTTACACATTTGATAACAACCAGAGCAAATATATTTCTCCAAAAATAATTGATAGATAGCAGGTGTAAGTATTACTCATCACATTCAGTTCGTTTTACTTGGGAGAATAAACATTGTTATCGAGGGAATTTGTTAATGGAACACCTTGTATGATATGGGCGTAGAGAAAATATTTCAACCAACGTATACTGAAACATTTATTGATCAGTAATTTTCAGACTATTCCTACATTTGAATTGTTGTTTGCAAAAACAGAGTGCTTGAACTGGAGTTCACACCTCCTGAAAAAAAAAAATTTCATGTTTGGAAAGGTCTGTTATAATTTGCAAAAAAATTTTGCAAATGTATATTGTCTAGTATCATCAATTTAAACATTCTAAAATTGTTGAATATTTTTTGAGTAATTTATAAGATGTGGAAGATGATGAAAAAAAAATTCTTAAAACATGAATCATGCCTCCTGAAAGTATATTATTTCGTAGTCAACTCAACCTTATCATTCAACATAATCAGCATCAGTGTAATAAGAAAAAATGTCTACTATACATGCTTTTTATAGCATTGAAGGATATGGGAACTTTAGCAAAAATAGCTAGCCTTTTTATTTTTACATTTATGTATGTCCCTCGTATGTTCATGCTCAGAAGCTAAAACAACATTTTTTTCTTCATCTTATTTCTGGAAGCGTGTAACTTTTCATGAACTGGCCCGAGAGCTTTCGTTCACATAAAAGTCGCCCTTTGATCGACATCGACAAGGAATCACCCTCTGAAAAATTTAACACTCAATTTGAAACACCTTCTTTACCACATTCTATTTAGCTTTGTTTATTTTCTTTATTATACCAATGGGACTTTTATTTTCTGTCAATGAGGAATAACAATCTAAATAATTGATTGTAAAATCGTGTCTCACCATAAGTTGATTGATGTAGTAGTCGTAGAGAAGGCGCGAGTTGCGCGAGTCGAGTGCAGCCGCAGCTGCAGCTGCGGCGAACATCTCCTCGATCTCGGCTTGTGTAAACGGCTCTCCGCATTCGCTCATCAACGTCGCGAACCGTTCTTTGTCGATGAAGCCGCTCTCCTCCTGGTCCAACGTACGAAAAGCTTTCAGCAGCTCTTCCGGACTGTTCGGTTGGTATCTACAAGAATGAAACTCTCCTAATGGAATTCGATCGAAACATACAATGAAAAAGGCTTCCCATTGAGTCTGGGAATTTTGATCGAAATAGGAATTTCGAAATTTCGAGGAAGTTATTGATTCGCATGGCAGAGGAAGAACAGTGTTGTTGTAAATCGTAGTGAAACCACCAGAAAAAGATAACCTTCTTACACATCCGTGAGAAAATCAATAAAAAATAATTAATCTTTTTTGATAAGAGCTATTTTCTAACTTGCGTTCGGCGATGATCTGCACGAGGTGGGGCAAACAGGCGGAGAGATGGACGCTGCCCGGCGTCCGGGGATCCTCCAGGTTGACGATCACCTCGAGCACCTCGGCGTCGGAGGGGTAGCAGCCGAGCCCGCGCAGGATCGTGCCCAGCTCGCGGACGTCGATGCGTCTGGCGCCGGTGTGGTCGAAGACGTCGAAGGCGTCGGCTATCTTTCGCTCCAGGTCGGTGTTGATTTGCACTGGAAATTCATCCATTTATTTATCGATATATTGATGTTTTTTTTTTGATGCAAGAAGTACCTATATATAATTTCAATACAATGAATTTCAAATGGAAATATCCTATGAAGAGTGTTGGAAATATTTAAAAAAGTAATAATTGTCGAGAGAGGATATTCAAATGAGACATTACTTACGACGATACGGTACTTTTTACTCTAATATTCGATTTACCTTGAATTTCCTCTTCCATCACAGCCTTTTCAGTCACCCACTAGCACGATACTAGATATCGATCAAACATCGTCTAACAATAATATATATATATGATCGATAAACCTCCGGAACGAAAGGAAAACAGCACAAAGCTTATGGAGATTACTTTTATGGGTCTCGATAGGCGGGCGAGTCAAAGACGATATTTTCTACCGTCAAAGTATTTTAAGCATCAAAAACTCGCATAATTATTTTATAAAATGTATTCAACTTTATAAACTATCTCGTAAACTGTACACTGCCAAGGGGGTTGTAGATTTCGACGCTGGAAAACTGTCATCGCTCGAATTGGATATATTCTTGAACAGCTTCGGCTAAAAAATATAAAAAAAAAACAGATTGTAGAAATATTATTTAAATAAAACGGAATAATATGATTCGATCAAAAAAAGGTTTTGTATTATGGCCGTGGAACGTTCAACTCACGTATGAGTATTTTCTGGCTCTGCTTCTGAGTTCCGTTCTGAGGAACCATTCTTGGAGATAGACGGCGCGATTCGAAGGGGCCATCCCGATTCTCGATCGACGAATCGAATGCCATCTGCAATAGTTCACACTTGTCGAGCAAAATTTCATATTTTCTAGAACAGAAACTCACCTGGTCAGTAATTGAAACAATCTGGACTTTTGTCCGATCTTCTTGAGCATCTTGGCAGCTCCGTTTATGGCTTCTCGATGGTCTGGAGAGCCACGCAAAGTTATCCAATAATAATACAGCGCTTTCAGATAATTACCTAAAAATCGAGTGAATGAATGAAAACCAAACGAATATGTCTCGAAAACGACAATTTACCGGTTTCCATCGAACGATACGCCAACTTGGACCCGAAGAACGGGTCGTCCGGACTGACGGCCAACCCTTCCCGGAAGAGGGCGAGCACTGCGGGATCGCCCATCCCCAACAACTTGCCCAACTCCGCGTACGCCAAAGCGAACTTCGGCTCTATCGCCAAGCATCTTCTCAGCATCCCCTCCGCCTCCCTCGTCCTGTTCAGCTTTCTGTACAAGCGACCCAAATTGTAGTGGGCGTTCAAGTGGGCCGAGGAATGTCGAATGGCGGCCGAAAAGTGGCTCTCCGCCTCGTGCACATCGCCCAGTAGAGTGCCCAGATTGTTGTGCGCGCTGGCATACGACGGCCACAATCTAATAATTATAATTATAATAATTATAATGATCGGTTATTGTCTGCCAATGAACAAAATATCAACATTATATATGAGAAATCCATATAAATAAATATATATACAATAGTGACGAAAAAAAAAAAAAATAGGAAGTGTTACGTGTTATTGACGAATTCTTTCACACTCCTCTAGAGAGAAATGGAAATACCCGGAAAATGAATGAAAATCATTGAATTGAAAAAACACATTTTTTTTAAATTCTAATTATATTTTACTGTCGCAAAGAGAACCATTTTCTTGAATTTGCTCTTGAAGGAGTTTAATGATAGAGAGAAATTCGGATGGATTACAGTCGCAATCTGGTAGGAAAAAATATCACTTTTGTTATTCGAAGGTATGTTAATTTCTAACTTTCTTCTTTCAATATAAATTATCATTATGAGTACTATATTGAATTTTTCTAGAGAGTTACTCTGGTTTATTTGTTTTCAGCACTTTATAAAAAAGACAATACGAGTGAAGATCGGTTCTAAAGAGCCAAACTGCGCTTTGTAAATAATTTCAAAATCAAATTCACTTTGAACGGTTTGTCTCATCTGATTATCCATAATGAGGAGACTTCAATTATCATTTTTTTTTCAATTTTTTCAATTATTTCATGTAGATATTCTTTTTCCATTATATCTGGATTTGTTTGGAATATTTTGAGACTCTAGTCGTTTATCCATAATAAGTAGAATTTCTCTCTAACTTGACTCTTGCTCTGAATTTTCACTCACCTCAAAGCCGTGCGATAATGCGTTTTCGCCGATTCCAATCGAGTCGTGTCTCGGAGAAAGTTGGCGTAGTTGTAGTGCATTTTGGCGTTGTGCGGCAACACCGACAAACCGGACCTACAAATACGTACGAAACAATTGAGAAAAAAAAAAGGTGTTACACTTTTTTCAATTATATTGTCAAGCTTCGTAAAAGTTTCAAGTTCCAAGTCTAGGTGGTTGTCGAAGGTAATTGAAAAGCGAGTGGATGAAGATGCTAAGTAATGTTTGATGCGTTCTTAGATTAAAATTGATTCCTAGTGAAGTACTTTGTGAATTTTTTCACACGTCCAAGAACACTTGAACTTTTCAAATGGAATTTTGTTTCACAATAATTCCGACATGCTCTTATACTACTTTGTTCATTCACTTGATCCTTCAATTTTAGGTTTAGCATTTCAAGGCATACCGATTGGTCGATAAATATTATAGAATACTATATTGATGTTAAACACCATTATTATCGATCCTATAATCGTTAATGAAGAACAAATCGATTGGCCGAATTTCGAATTGGACTTTTTCAAATACAGTCGCGATATTCTTGGATACCTCAATAGAGACTCTCTGGATTGCCAGTCTCTGTTTCTGGCCACGGTGCGCAAACACCCCGACACCAACAGAACGGCGATGAGAGTCAGCAGCGCTTGTCGTTGAACTGCTTGACTAGCCCACAATATTTGGACGCCGTAGCCGACGAGGAGGATGTATCCGAGGCTGTGGAAGAAAAAAATCTTTTCGTACAGCCGATATCTCAGATGTCTGCTTTCGATATTTTTCTAAACAGCGTATCTGAGATATTGACGATTCATATAGGAAAAAAAAAAGAAAAAAACAACCAACTGACCTCGGTATATACAAAACCCTCTCGGCAACGACGAACCCCACGGTGACGAAGAGATTCGTGGCTGGCAGAAAGGGCAACACCAGCAGACCCAAGCCCAACACAACGGGGGTGTGTTTTTGGTCCTACGAAAAAATAAATGAATAAATAGAATAAGGAAATAAGAAAGGAATCCACCTCGAATGAAGCAGGCAGAGTTGTGAGCGCGAGCAGGAGCAGGAATCCGAAGCAGAAGACGGTGAGGAAGTTCCTGGAGTCGTCGACGGAGGCGACCAGCGGGATCGACCCCATTTGCCAGTCGTGCGAAAGAGTTTCGGGACAGACGAGCAGCCACAAGTTGAAGGCGGCCAAGTAGCAGAACGTGAGGAATCTGCAAGAACAACGGATCGAGAAGAAAAATATAGAGGGACAAATATAGGTGGTTCTCGGTCCGAGTGTACCTACCTCACGAGCACGGAGGGATGGAAGGCGGCGGGGTTGTCTTGCGGGGAGAACTTCGGCAGGGAGCCTTGGAGGATAGCCAGTCGCAGGGCTAGCAGAATGCCCAACTGAAATTTTCGAGATTTTACGAAATATCGTCGGATTTACTGGTGGTTTTTTTTTTTTCAACTCACCGATGTGAGGATTCTCGAGGCTCTGTGAGCGAATTGCAGAGATTCTCTGTTCCATCTCAGCTCTGAAAGCGTTCTGAAATTCGCAATTCATTATAGAAATATTCTTTTTTTTTTCTACGTTTCTCATAAAAATAGAAATTATAATAATTATTACAATAAGGACAGATTTATGATCTGTCCCAAAATGTTACTGCACTTGTAATTTAACCTTCTTCAGATATTTAACAGTCTATTCGATAGTGAAACATTGTCTTTCTCAAAAAAAAAATATGTTCAGAAATACAGGTATATTTTTATTGAGTATCAAAAGATCTACTTATCTTCATGGAACAAATCTTTTTCAACACAATTCGATAAGTAGAAGTTTCGATACTCAATAAAAATATACTTGTATTTCTGAACATATTTTTTTTTGAGAAAGACAATGTTTCACTATCGAATAGACTGTTAGATATCTGAAGAATGTTAAATTTCAATCGAAGTGACATTTCAGGGCAGGTCATGAATCCGGTCTTGCTACAAATATATTGAAATTATTGTAATTATTATTTTCAGAATCGAAGAGAAAAAATCCCAAAAAATCTAAAAAACAAATGAATGTACCAACTCCTCGATTAATCTACATAATAAAGTACTAAATAAATACCTTCTGATGCTTGGCCAATGCAAATAAAAGTCGTGAATCAAATTGATCAGGAATACGGTCACTCCGGTCTCTTTGGCCAACATACTGAGTGCTCCGGACAACGTGCTGATCCACGTGTGGCAATTACTCTCGCCGCATCTGAAAATAACATTGCCTTTGGGAAAATATTCCATACGGTTGATGCTAGAAAAAAAAAATATAATCGATCTCGTCACTCACCCATGATAAGCCAGAATAGAAATTAAAAAGAAGATGCAGGCCAACACGTCAGCTCTTCCGACTATTCCAGTCACCTGCACAGATAGAAAACAGTTTTAATAATGTGCATTCAGTTGGCATTTCTAGATCCATATTAGATGTGGTATACAGAGCGCTACGAAAGCGCGTATCGAGCCACCTAAGGTCGTATTTTCGGCTCACCCTGTCTACGAAATCGGTTTCGTGATGTGAACATTCACTCGAATCCCGACACGCATCCGCACTGAGAATGGCCGCTAAATTACACCCACCAAGTAGGTAGATACCTATATATCCCGGCCAGCGCAATAAATTTCATTTCAACCGTAAAACGTTGATAAAAAGTTCGGGACGATGTATATTCCTGCGGTTTTTGAAGAACGACACGCGCTTCCATCGAGATAATCTCGAAAGTTACGTATCGGACGGGACTGTACGAAAAATGATCGCAGACAGTCAGACCACCGCAAAAAAAATCTCTACCATGCGTAGATGTCTATGAAAGAAACGATGCTCGCTTACCGCCTCCGTGTGCACAGGGTGTACGGCAAAGAGCAGGCCAGCGAGGGCGGCAAACCGCGGCTTGAGGCCCGCCACGTGCAAACACACTCGCGTGAAAAGGACGCAAGCGGCCACGTGCAAAAACACGTTCGTCAAGTGGAACCAGAACGGAGTCAAACCGAACGCCAGATAATTCACCCTGTAACATAACATAACGTAGGACGATACATGAAAACTCACGAGAACATTGCTTATACTATTATAACATAACGCACAATGTCATAACATAACGTAGGACGATACATGTTAACATAACGCACGAAAACATCAGATGTAACATAACGCAGGAAGACGAAAAGTATGATACCATATCGCAGGTTGAATGAAAACTCACGAGAACATTGCGTATACTATTATAACCTAACGCACAATGTCATAACGTATCATAACATAACGTACGATAACATAGGGCGAGTGGAATGACAAACATAACGTTGAACGACACAGGTTAACATAACGTACGATGTCATGACGTTTCATAACAATATAAATTGACATATCGCACTAGAACATGAAGTATACTGACTGTTGTAATTTAATGACGTCGTATATTGAACGTTGGAAATCGATAGGGAGATATATATTCAATGAAATGAAACAAACTTTTTGTCGACGTCGAAATGATGACAAGAATTTTTATGGTCATCCCAGATATCCTGATATTTCGTATGGGTCTACCGTTGTAATTCCATTTCGAAAGAGTTATTCTGGCCGCAGATGAGGGTGGTCCGAGGGTTTTACGGCTTATTAGCTCCAGATACTGGGCGACCGATATTAATGGCAAAAACTGCCTTTTATTTCCCGCCTCATCATTTTTATTATACTGGCGATTTGCCATTCGCAGAGCACCGTGAGAGAAACCGTGATTACGCGCGTAGATGGAATATACAGAGGCTTCCACACGTCTCAATCGCTGAGCAGTTTACTCGAGTGACAGGATAATAAATAGGTCGTGGCGAAGTGATATTTTTACGGCGACTATAATATATCACGTCCGTGAATAAACGGATATGAAATTCAAATGCCCGATCTGCAAAGATATATTATTTTCACATTATATCGTAAAATATATATAATCCCCGAATGGAATTCCCTGAGGGGATGTTGTTTATGGCTGAACACTTTTTAGCATTTCACCAGCGATGACTTTTGACGTGAATGGAACGAAGCGAAAGTAACATATTATAATACCTATTCAAAAAAAAGCTTCTTACTGCTACTGGCTGACATTTCCATTCGTATATATATATATATATATATCGTTTGAATTTGGAGTGAAGAGAACTTACACTGGCGCCTTCTGAACGTTAAATCTCAATTCACGTATACATTTTTACAGATTTTCTCTTGTCGTTTCTAAAAATAAAATAAGAAATTAAAATAATTATTTCGATGTATTTTCAGCAAGTAAGGACAGATTTTTGATCTGCGACAAGATATCTGTACAGAAATTCTCTATTTGTCATTGACAGACACCTTGTTTTTGAAGAAAATTTAGAGGAAAAATAAATATCAAAATTTCTACATATCTTGGTGACATTTTGGGGCAGATCATGAAATTGTCCTTACTACAAATATTTATATAGAAATAGTTATTATAATTTCTATTGATATTTCTCAGAAACGAGGAGAGAAAATCCCCCAAAAAAAATCTGTTTAGAAAAGTGAATATGGAGAGATTCGAAATAATTTACGTAAAGAAACACATGAGAAGAAACACCCTTCATATATCCGTGATATCTACATCGGATGTTTCCGAAGCGAAATCACGAAAAGACAATGAAAATTCTCTCTCTCGAGACGACGACGACGGGGCGTTATTAGAAGCAACACGCTTTCCCGAGGGTTTTCCGAACATTTTCCATAAACAGGATGTTCGAGACAACGCGCCAGCGCCATCTGGCGACAGTCATTAGAAGTGAATGTTCGACACAATTCTCTGCTTCTCTCTTAACGAGCATCGCGTTTTTTCTTTAGACAGACGCTCATATAATTACGTCGTTTTAGAAACTGGATTCGTAATGAATATCTTTCTAGCTTTCGCTGAATTAATTTTCGCTCTTTTGATCTTTCTCCCTCCCACCCTCCGTGTTCTGTAATCGAAGAGAAGAACAAGCGCAAGCAACCGTTATTACCTTAATTATTTCGAAAACACTCTATTAAAGGGTTGAATTTATAAAGCAACCTGTTTTTTTTTTCTCCTTGTGAAAAATGGTTTCCACTATTTATTATTATTTAAAATTTAATAATTCATTGAAAAACCAATGTCACTTTTATGACTTTTACTCAATGCGAAATGTATGTAGTTCTCTAACTGATAATTTTCACAATACAGTCTATAGTGATCTAAGAATCAAAATGAAGGAAAGGCTGACCACGCAATCGGTAACGAAATCAAATCCACCCTGGAAATAATTACTTTCCTAATACACAACAATGATCATCCCCCTTCATTGCGAAAACTTCAGAATCCGTAGAAGTAGTCAGTATAGAAAGAAAAACCTCTAGTTCCATTCGCAATGTCGAGCTGGACGCGCAGTCGAAAATCGTTTTTCGACGCGACACTTTGGTGGAACGCAACGGCCTACGGCGAGTACCTGAAGGTGAGGGTGGTGAGCGGCCGGTACGACTTGTGGCTGTCGGGATGGGCCATGGGCGCGCCCCAAAAGTCGTTGGCGAAGAGTCGCGCCCACGGGCGGGCGGCGCAGACGTCCTCGTTCGTCGCGACGGCGGGGATGTCGTCGTGCACGAAATCGCCGTGGAAGGAGTTCGCGTAGCTGAGGAGGGCCGACGAGGCGACCGAAACGTCGCTCAGCCAGCCGGCGCCGGGCCGTCTGCCTTTCTCCCCGACCGGCATGGGATCGCCTAATGTATTCGAAAACGATTAACGACAAAACATCGTATAGTATACAAGGTGTTCTTTAAAATGTCTTTAACTCTCGAGATACAATTTTTGGTACACACGTCTTTCATTTCATTTCATCGTTTCCACCAGTGGCTCCCGTACGTGTTTGAATACATACTTACATTGATTTCTTTTTTGTGAAAACTTTACTACCCTGTATCTCAAATGTTTAGGACAAGTTCATATGAAGAATCATCCTCATAAATATTAGCACTTTCAGCACGTCATTGGAAGAACACCTTGTCTGGGTATATGAAAAATATAAAAAAGGAAAATAATTACAAACGTTGAGTGAAGTTTTTCCGGGTAAAAAACGCCTAATTGAGAAATGAGAGAGTTATTAGTTGTACAAGTTCAAAAATATAGATGAAATTTGAACAAGCTTCGATATGATCTTCAACACTTGGCTTTGTCCAGATCAAAAACTCGAATAATTAGGTTCCAGAATTACAATATAGGAAGTTGTGATGAGTTTAGCGAATTGATAAAGTGAAAGCAGTTTCCTACCTCCTAGCTAGAATTTTCAAAGATGCCTGGAATAAATAAAAAAGGCAAAACAAGCCAATCTATTCGATTCTATGAAAAGTTTATTTCACTATATGAAAGAAGCCACGCACATTGTCGCACAAAACGAAATTCAACAACGAATGCGGCCCTTACCAGAAATCGAATTAAATGGGAGTCCACAACAAGCCGTCTACGAGAACGGATAGATGAGAACGTCGTTCGATAATGCCTTTTAGGCGACCCATCCGGAACGGTTTCACAGCCCACACACTGCCGTTTGCGGTGTGACGTCCCTTTTTATGCAGCTGAAGCTCGTTCGAACTCGCGGAGTTGCCGAAACTCCATGCGCTCTACATTTCAGTCGAGTTGTTACCGGAGAGTTAACACATATCATCAATTCATTCAGCAAATTTTAAGATTACAAAGAAATGAACCGGCACTTCGAAATTGTTATTGGGTTGTTTCTATAATGGCGTGAATATTTAGGAGTTGCGAACACTTCCATACGAACCCCTTGTTTACATTTAGCTGTATAGTTTCGATAAACTAAATTCAATTCTCATCGCGTGTTGTGAAAGAAATTCTCTCTCTTGATGTACCGAAATCATCATCATCATCATTTTTTTTTATTTCGATATCCTGCATGGTGGAAGAAAATTACGGCTTTATGAATATTCAATCAAAACGAAAACTTCCGACAAAGACTGTGTCTCTGTGCAAACAGACATTTATGTGCCCGGTGTTTTCCTACCAGAAATGCTGTCGTTTGATCAAACACGGTCTTTCTCTCTTTCTCTTTCCACGTCAAAGACTTTTTTCAGTAATTTGTATGAAATAATTGTGTTGGATCAAAAATAATGGATATAATTCTGGTTCTTAGTAAAGTAGTGGTGTCGATCTCCACATTATGCTATTCTTCATTCCTCGATTCGAATTTACAGACAATTATATATACAAAAGTACAAAAATTTGGATTCTCTTGAAATTCTAGAAGTTCTCATACTAACAAAACGAGAGCAAGAGATGAAATTTGTGTTTGACTAGACGAATGTAAAAAAATTGAATATCCGATTTAACGAGTTCCATAAAAAAAAAGAATCACTGATTGTCCGAACGGTGGAAGAATTTAATCGATTTACCAGTTTTTTTTGCGATATGTTGATGAACAATTGTTGTATATGCGTTGCGAAAAATTAAGGTCGTTTCTGGGGCGATCAAAGTAACACGAAACCGTCTGCAAATAATCTCGTAATATAATGATATAGAGATAAAAATGGATATGTACAGAGTGAGTTACATATAATTGTAAAACATCCCCCTTATCGATCGAAATAATTATCATTGCCCCGGAGACTCGAGCCCGATCAAGGAAAAAAAAACTCTAATAGCACGACCCGTTCTCATTTTCGTTCCGGAAGATTCGGAATTTGAATAATCCAACGAGGAACGTCGACAATTTAAATTCGTCTCGACTTATCAACAGAGCGAAAATGTACACGAACTCTGCACCCCCGTGATGTTATTGTTAAATGATCGATACGGAGAAGCGATTCCCGAATGACTTCGAATCGTCGAACGGAGCAGAAAAGCTGTCAGAAGAGACTTTCGGACAACGAAACAAAACGGTGAATGCACGAAATAATGTCGGGACCGACCACCCGGAGCAACTTTCAGACGGCCCCGAAGTCTGCAGGAAACCACCGCACTGACAAAGAAACTTTGTATCATCCACTACATACTTGAACCCATTAGTCTTGGTTAAGTTGACTGTGGCATCCGGCAATGTCACTCTCGGTTGCGAGGGGGGAGGGTGGCGAAGAAACGCCACCGCAAATGGAAAAACTTTTTGCGCGGCCTCTGTGGGATACCTAATGGAAAGTGAGTTGTGTGTGTGTGTGTGTGTGTGTGGAGATAATTGTGTTAGATTCTTTGGTTGATGTAGAGAAATCAGACCAGATATTCAAACAGCAACATTATTATCGATCGCCGGCTGACGGAGTGAGATCCACTGCCAACTTATTTAGGAATGTACTTTTTGTATAGGTACTCTTTTTCCGACGACCATCAATGTTATTCCGAGTTTCAACCACTGTCCATTATCATTCATCGAAATTTCATAAAGTACGTCTTCTCTAATTCGAGAGTTATGCGAAGTTTCGCTCATCTTCGACAGCTACCACGTGACCCAAAATATAACCCTTTCGATAGTTTGCGAGACAAAACCTTCGTCAATAAATGTGTGTGCGCGCCTATGAATTGTTATGAGTTCGGCAACCTTCACTAAATAATAACTGTATCGTTTGTCATTGTGACGAATGGTAATGTTTCCTGGGTATTTTTTTCGAATATGAAATGAATAATTCAGTTGATCAGGGATGAAATCAGGAATGAGAAAAGGTGGTCATGGTAACAAAATCAGACGTATTCCGAAGAAGAGAGGAAATCAAGCAGTGAACTTTCTCCAGGTCAATTATCGTTACATTCTTCAATCACGGCAAGCGTGCGTTTACTCGAATATTTCAACACTAGTACGTTTTATTTTCAACAACATTCCTGTTGCCATAGTGAAATGTCTATATGACGAAACGATGATGCAAGTAAGTGCTGTTTTCATAGGTGGTCGTGGAAAAAAAGGTTTCATTGCTCATCTCTCTATTCTGTCGCCAGCAAAACGTCCGTGGAAGTGGATGATCCACTCCTCGTCATCCTCTCTATACGGTCCATTGGACGAGAAATGGGCGGGGAGGATGCACGCTCACTTTAGCAGATTGTTTGTGCTGAAAGAGTTGTTTTTTCTCGGCCATTCCACCATTCCATCCACCTTTCGAGCCGATGTATCGAGAGAGCTTCCAATCATGTCGATCTCATTTTCTTACGGCAATTCCCCTCGTCGATTTTCGATCCATTGTATTCCAGCGATGGCCCCTCGAGAAATCATTTCGATTCGTCTCATTTCGAGGTCGGAAATCTCCACGGCTATGAAAATAGTTCAGTCTCCGTGACTCCGTATCGTTGAAAACGGGTATGGATGTCTTAGGTTTTTTTTTTCATTTTTTTTTTCATACAGCCGATATCTCAGATATGCTGTTCTGGAAAAAAATTAAAAAAAAAAAAAATGGTACTTGAGTTGGAACCGCAGTACTTTGATTTTTGGTCTGTCATATTCTTCGATGAAGTTAGAATTGATCGCACAATATATGGGGTGTTGTAATTCGATTAATTGATCAGTTCAGATCAGAATTGATCTTTTTCTATTTTTTTTTTTTTGAAGCTGCACATATTCGGCTGCACGAACAGATTTGGGACACCTGGTATTGAACATCTGTATACGCGTCTCTGTAGCCATGCAAAGGATGATATTACATTGTAAGTCCGACTTCGTATCCCGACACAAATCCCTCTGTTTGCTCTTGCTGGCCTAGGGCGGCATTATTCACCCCGCCTGGAAACGGCACACTTGTTGACACAGCTTATTCTCACCAACGTTTCGAATATATATATATATATATATAGTCTACTCTTTCTTATCTATTATTCATCATAGGAAGGAATGTCTCGCTGCTACTGCTGGCTTAAAACGGCTCCGAATGCTAATTTTCACGGAATTCAACACATAATTTGGTTCAGGATGGGTGGCTTTGGCTGCCTCTCTGAATTTTCCTCCACGGTTACACAACTATATTCGATGTTTTGACGGTGTGATATACTAAATTTATCCGAAAATCAAGTAACTTTTGTTGTCAAATCATTTTGCTATGGCCGTAGAAAAAGTATAGTGTATAACAATAACAATTCTCTCGTATCATTTGTAATAAATCTCACATGATTACGTACTGATGTGCCACAAAATATTACAGTCGCAATTCATCATATGTAAAATGGCAGCAGTAATTGAAGTTCTAATAATTGGATGAGTATCGATTTTACATGAAATTACCAATAACAAATTTATGTTGCACTAATTTCGTGGTTTTAAAATCAACTGCGCACATATGTACATGGTGGCTTTTCATTATTTTTCGATGAAGTAAATGGCCGGTTCTAAATCCATGAATGACTGTCACCACTTATTCTCCTAGACACACTATTAGCACTGTTCAATTTTTCGAAATTATCACTGAAAGTGATATATTGTCTATATAATATCATATCTAACTGAAATTTTCTCCTGCTCTTTGTATCACTCCAACGAAAAACGAAGTTTGTACCGAAACAAAAAAAAAACGTCACTCATTTAGCAAGTGGAAACTTTCTCGAAGCAAAGCAAATTATTCGATATCGCTTCACTAATTTTTCGCTAAAGGCGACAGACGATATTTTAGCGAGTTTTATTAATTATCGACACTGACTCGCCTGTACAGAGCGAGCCAGAAAATGCATGATAGACGTTGTTTGTTCATCTTGATTCGTCTGAATCTCGAAAAGTATAGTTTTAGTACATTATTATACGTTATTGCAGTGAACGTCTGAATATTTTCTCGTGAGGGATGTCGACGGCTCTTTACTCGAAACTTTCCTTATTTAATTGAGAAAGTAGAGGCGAAATAATATCGTTAGTGGAAAAGTAATAAGTTTCTGATTCCGCTGGAAGGGAACAATTTACCTTCCACAAAGTTCCTCCGTATTCTTATACTCTGCGGACTCGGCCCTGAGGGATCTTCCTGTAAATGCGAGAGATTGCGCCCTATATACGTCGAAAAATAACTAACTCACTCCACTAGACTAGACGGGATGAAGTTTAGTTTCCAACCGAGCGAATGAAGAACAACAGAATAGAATTTGATATCACCTTCAATCTCGATATCGATCGGGTTGCCATTCTTACCGTCTTGAGTATCACTCAAACAAATTGTACAAATAATTATCGCTTTCGACCACAACAAATTGAGATCGTCGAAAAAAGATAATCGATTCGTTTGGACATTCTTGAACAACTTGAACGGCAGATCGAATAGAGAATGTTATCATTACTACCAATTACTACCAATGTTGAAATACGTAATAAACTGTGCAGAAACTCCCCGCTGAATAATCCAACTGTTCGTCGAATAATCCGGGAACTAAGATCGATCGCGATTTGTCCAGAGTTAATCTTCTAATAAACTCTATATTTAATTTAGGAATTTCCTAAAACTTTCTCTATAAACATTATAATACCCTCTCGCTAGCGTTGGTAGCAATCGATTCGATTATTCATTTGAGAATATCGAAGTTTGAATTCTGTGGGGAAATCCAAAAAAATCCAAGGCCGATTCCAGACTACACAACATCCTTCCTAATCCATCATAATTTCCAGGCCCGACTTTAATTAATCAAACGGAGAACAATCAATGCGGATTTAGGAAGTGTTTTGTTATGAGTAGCGTGACAGTTTCAGTGAGAAGTACGTATGATTTATAATCATGAGAGCATAATATACGCCTAGAAACATAATTATACGGATCAAATTGAATAATTGGATAATTAGGAACGTTTAGCGGCTCTCGCACTGTGCACTTAGTTGTCTGTTTTATGAGAAGATCGAACATATATCACGTGCAATTAGAGTTTCGGTTCATGAAACAATGATCCGTTTTTGCAATGTGAATGAGGTTTAAAATTTTAGACGAGGCACCTATTTAATAATATAATATATCCGCGTGAAATATTTACTGCGATTCTATGCTAACGAGAAAGTCGTAAATTTGGCGAAAATATGGGGGCGAATTGAATCGACCAGTTTCAAAACTAATATTCCGACTCCGAAAAACGACATGCTATTTCCGTGGGACGAATAAATTACTATATTCGGGATGCGAGCGAAAGTTCGTTTCATATCACATACCGAATGTCTGTTTGGGTTAATTGGAATGATGAATGCTCAACTGAATACGATGCAGAATGCATATATCGATCCTTATCCGTTATTCCGTTCGAGTTGACAACGTTTCGTCTGACAGGCATTCTGAAAAATTGAGCCGTTGATTGAAAAAACTAGACGAGAAGTTACATTTGCTGTCATGCGAGATCAATAATTTGACTGAAATTATTTATATCAACAGATAAAAAAACGGAATAAACGATATTCTCATATGATGGATATTGTGTGCGAGAGTTGAATGGCACCTCGCCACGATTATTCAGTAGGTTACTTACTACTACTACTATTGATGATACGACGCTGGTGTTTGTTTCAAGTCCAATTATCGAGGTAACTAAGTTTTTGTCTCACAGGATCGCGAAAATTCCGAATAAATCCCCAAGCAATTACTCACAATTTTTCAGACTCTTTGGGATGGCCCGTTTGGGAAATAAGCTTCTTCTTATCGATTAACTGTGTGCAAAATTAGCAACGTTTAGTTTTTTCTTGCCAAGCAGAATAGAGTTGGATATCCGATTTTCCGACCTGATGGAGGAGGTCATTAGCGAAACGTTTTGTCCTGAATGAATTCATGTCAATTAGAATTCCGAGATTGGAACGATCTCGACTCGCTTTTATCAGAGAAAATTGACTGATGATTGCTGACGATTTCCGCGCGCCGGCCGTTATTGCGATAATTCGTCAATGTCTCCTTTCCATTTCCACCATTAGCACATCGTTATTCATTCATACATCGTTTCGATAATTGATTCTTGTCCGAAATCGACCAGGTGTTCCATTAGCTCTTCCGTTCTCTACTCGGCTTTTTTTCTTCGTTTTCCATCACTTGTGACAAATATCCGCAACAACAAAACGTTACCTACTCGTTGTCCAAACGTATATGGTATCTTCTAACTAACTAGGTATATTTTGTTGTTATTTGCCTAAGTCTCTCTTTTTTTTTCTTTTGATTCAAACATGTTTTTTTTTTCAAACATTCTCTATTCTCTGGAGTTTTAACTTTTGAATGCGAACACGATACTTTCAAATTTCTGTCTGAATTTGTCTGTTTTTTTTTTCTTCTAATGCCGACATTCATCTTGTGGGTTCCCTATGAATAGGTTTTTTTTCCTGTCCCATTACAACGAGGAGAGTGGTTGCGTGGCAGCGAATTCGCTCTTTCGGCAATTTTGCATCGACCGACCAGATGAAACAACATTTTTAGTGGTTTGAATTTGAGGATCGTGAAACTACCCGCCAAGGAATGCCCGTCGTTCCCTTTTATTATACCGACACAGACACTTCTCTTCTTGTCCTCTCATTTGGATGAAAACTCTACTCTACTCTACTCTATTTATAATAAACTACACGGTCCTGAGGAAATACAAAATAATAAAACGTTCATTATCAAGTCATCATTACATTTGAATCGTATATATGTATTATGTTTTATCTTCAAATGTAATGCCTTATATTCACCTTATTATGAACGACGAGTAAGTTAGTCAAAACAACAAAATGGATCTGACAACTTTCAACAATTTCAAGCGATTCTAAATAAAATAAATAATGAAGATTTGAATTAATGAGCCCTAAATTGTTTTTGTAGTGAAAACTGAAAACCTACAAAACAACAATAATATGGCAGGTATTGAAATTGAAATCATCGAGGGCATGCAAATACGAAATAAGGGATGTGCTGGTGGTCTAGCATTTTGGTCTTGAACATTATGTTTATATCAATTTATCAAAGGTATGAAATCTAGCTGAAAAAATGTTGAAAAGCTTTTTCAATTTCTTGAATTATACATTACAAAAAGTATTTCAATATAGACCTCAAATCAGCTGAATCTAAATCTAATTGACGAGTGAGTCAGTTCTCAACTGATGACCCTGTAAATCATCTAATATTTAATATGTATTCATTTCTCCAAACAGAATCATAAGAACTAGTGAAGAGGCAAATGTGAGTAGAGCTTTCAAAGACTTTTTGTAGGTATATATTATTCATACCTCCTGAAACTGCTCCAGTAAGAAAATCTTGATAACTTACCATTACATTCTGAACCTTTGCTGCTCTCTTGCACATCATCAGTGTAGGTATTTGTGCCATATTGCTTCACAGAAAACACCTCGAACTATCGAAACAAAAACTATAATAATATAAACTATGTAAACGGTAAAAATAGTGTGTGGAATGAAGATCAACAATAGTTATCACAAAGACAGCACCTTGAAAATAGTGAAATATCAAACAACTGAATTCATTTTGGAGGCTCCAATTCAACTTGTCTAGAATTTCCTTGTAATTTCTTGCATTGAATGATTCAATTTCCCTGAAAATCTTTGAGGTCCTTCAGATATCTTTCATATTTTCGGACACTATTTGTAGTTTGTTGTAGCTCGAAATTGTTTCAATCCTAATAAAATAATTGTAATAAAAATATAACAGTGCGAGAAAATAGTTTATACTTAAAATTATGCCATAATATTATATAAAATATTAAATGTATCCTTGGTTTCAATCTTCATCTGTGAATAGCATAGACACAAGTTCAGGCTTTTCGCATTGTTCACCTTCAAGTCTTTGAGGACATCCCCACCGCACCTTAAAAAAAAACAAACAGTGATAACTTACTAATTTTTTAAATTTATCATGTTCTTACCAGTGTGGGTAACACCATCAATTTTGTTTTGGGATCTTTCCTGAACGGACAGTTGGGGTCTTTCCAAAAAGGCCTATCTCCCACTTCCACGTAGACGAAATGGGAGGAGGGATCACAATTTTCCAACTCTGCTTCAATTACAGGCTTAGCTCTTTGGCAATCGTCGCACCAGCTCTCGCCATTGGGGAGTTTCGAGCCAGAGAAGTAGACGTGCAATAGCTGGCCTTTGCTATCGAAAGTTTTGAAAAACTCGACGAAATTTTCGTACCCCTCGACATGGTGTTTTATCACCATAATTATTATCGTCTCGTTTAATATTTGTGTTGACCTAGTGACAACTAGTCTAAATTGTGTCAAACGAGTGGATTAATCAGAACTTATTCAAGAATGCTCATAAAAGCAAATGATTCTTGTTTTTTTTATAGATTAAAGTTGAAGTACTTATTATAATGTTAGGTTGAAGTTTCTATAACCTCAAACTGTGAACATAGAAATCGATGATCGACAACTATCACGAAGCAAACTCAGACGCAACGTTCATCAGAGATAAGTTAACCACAGCACAGATTAAACACTAATCTGTGGCCGCGGTTCTACGGTGAACTGCCTGATTGCCGTTTCGTCACAGAACATGTGGATACGGTGTTCTGTGGTTTTGTCTGTAAATTTCTTCTCTCTGATCCTCTTTTATGACAGGCATAGTTTCGTATTTCCAATTTGGAATTTTTCTCATTTTTACATTGAATTGCGCTATACTGATCCTGAATAATGTAAAATCTCTTTTTATCGAATCATCGATCACGATGGTAATAATTTAGTTTTTTTGCAGGCAAAATCGACAACCGAGTATGTTTGGAGATCTTCAAGGAGGAACACCGGGATGAGTAGAAACAACCTGGAGGACAAAATGGAAGATCAGACATCCGTCATCTGTGCTTATGCTTCTCCTCCAGAACATCGATGAATAGAAAGTGGTGGACACTCAGACAGTATTTGAAAAAGGATTTGGAGACTACAGGTTAGTGCTTGATTTATTGCCAGTAATTTTGAAGGTGAAAACATGAATAAAATTTCATGTGGAAGCCTTCTACACAATATAACGCACCTTCCCATTTTCAAATAGCAATATTCTCCATGATATGCGCCTCTCAAATTTCAAATGTATATTGAGTGATAGGTGCAGCTCATGTCGTGAATATCCTCTAATTAATATACAGGATGGTGTATTTTTTTACAACTATTGCTTTTTAAAATCCTACAAATTATTTGGTCGTACGTCTGTGATGAATTTCAGTGATTCTTTCAACTTCTCTTCTGTATTACCGGAATTCTGCCTGTTGAATGTTTTTTATTTTAATTGATATCATGTCTAAAAAGTAGAGGTTTCTTAGACATTTGAAAATGTGACTAACTTTAAAAATTGAATTTATTGAGGGAACTTACTGAACAGAACTAGACGGATAATGATAAATGATGATAGACAAAGACAAACTTCATGTAATCGAAAGGAGAATAAATGTATATAATATGCATATAGGTCATGCCAAACTCGATGGCGTCTTAAAATCATATCTAGGGAACAGAAATAATAAGAATCATATTTTTTAAATTTTGGGTATGATTATGGGATACCAGCCTCCAATGATATATATATATAGGGTGTTCCATTTGAAATTTCAAAGTTGCTTTCAGTGAAATTAGATCAAGCAGCAGAGTGCACCGATGAAAATATTTTCGAAAGCTAGAGATCCTGGCTTCCCATAACCAAAATTTCAATTCTGTTTCCTAGTTATTTCTAATACGCCATCTAGTTTGGCGTACCCTGTATACAATTTTTGTAACCCTCGGTAAAATTTCTACATTCAATGAGGTATGATTGCATATGAATAAATAACTGATGATTCTATATATTCTCAGGATATTTCCACTATACTGACTCCATTTTTCATAGACATGATAGTGTTTCTCATTTGAAAACTATATTTGCTTCCATGCAGTACTTCTGAATTATTTGACGTATTATTATTGTTATATTTGGTGGTAGTTGTAGGTACTAAACACCCTGCTGAATTATATTGAATAAATGTTTCTGGCGTACGATAACGGCATACGGTCAAATTGATCCTTCCCAAATTCTACGCCACTGGTGGAAATTCAATTTTATCACAATTTTTCGATTCACCAAAACTTTCTATCCGAATGACTTACTCTTTGTTTGTACTCTCTCATATTTATTGATACGCATCTCTTAATCATAATGAATATGCAGCTCCATGTTTAATAACTTGAAGTATATCTAGAAAAATAATGACTTTATCGCTGTCGTTTATTCAACATAATTCAGTAGGGTGTGTGTAGTACCTACACTTCCTCCCAGATATGACAATATAATACGTCAAATGGTTTGAAATTACAAGAAACGAATGATTTTTGAGTAGAACATCCTGCTATAACTCAGACAGGTGACAAATTTCATCTAGGTGTGATATGGTTAAAAAAATCTACATATTTTGAGCTCATAATTCTATAGTTGAAATATTTCCAGTTATTAATGAATCACCCCGTAGAATCGTTTTTCGAGACATATATATTATTCATTCGAATTATTATATTTCGAAATATTTTGTTTTATTATTATCTCCCTGTGTATCATTTCTCGGAAATATATTTAGTTCGTCTCAAAAGTTACTGCATGTGAATAAAAAATTGAATGAACCTAAATATTTCTGTATTCCTCTGTATCTCACAAAATAGTTCTCTTACTGGCTCTGTGTGTTTCTTCTGCTCACTATATAGATTCATTCCACAAAAAAATGCATTCCAATATCATATTTCGAAACGTCGGCGTGTTTTATCTCTTTGTATATATTTATTGTAGGTATAATGAGTAGGTCAAAATTGCTTATGAATGCATCCCATACTAATCACTGTTCCGACACATAAAAATATCTAATTTCGAAATATTATTCTTTCGTTTTGTTTTATCTCTAAAATATATAAATGAATAATGACCCTATATTTATCATTCTGTATCCCTCTATATCTCACAATACTTCTCATAGTGCCTGTATTTTTTTTTTTGACACACTGCATAGTTCAGTTCTACAAGTCATGCCTTCATTTACCTCTTATTAAATAAATCCAATTCTACTCTGTCATGAGTGAATGATAAACGTCCTGTATATTCCTGTAGGTGCGCAGGTAAATCGAAATTCAAGTCTAGTGACCTGGTGAGACACCTTTTTTTGCTCGGATTGTTTACGATGTAGTTCGAGCAAAAAAAGGTGTTATCGACGCGATTCGCTTTTGTTTTCTTCTTCTTCGACGTTTTCGCAACGAATATACTCGAAAGTTGTGCAAATCATTGCGGTTGATGGTGTGTGAAAGCCGGTATTTTTTGATCATTTTTATTGATTGATATCATATAGTCATATCAGAAAATTTAATTGTACGCAAGTGCCTCTATATTTTTCGATTGATTTGTGACAAATTGGAATGATAACTTTGTGGTAGTGAGAGGTGTGGCCGGGCTACGAAAAATCCATTTTTGATATTCTCTTCTCTCCCTGATGTTATGGTGAGTGCCGAAAAGTTTTGTTGAATTCTTTGTTGATCGTTTCGCTTGGAAATTATATCTATAAATATACTTAACTAGATGAATTTCATACAGGTGGCACAAAATTGGTTTGTAATGCATATTTAATAACCTATATTTTCCGCCTTTCCATTTCCAAGCCACACTATCTTGTATCTATATACATATAAATGAATATTTTACGTATTTTTCTTCCATCTCATCCTTTCATTATAATTGTTCAAAAACTCGAAATTATTGTTTAGCCAAATCTCATTTTCTCACAGGTTGGTTAAGCCAAATTTCTTAATGAAAAGGGTGCAAATCTCTATTTTTCAAATTACACGGAAAAACGTGAAAATTCAACTTTCTTCAGACTAATTTGGGTAGACATACATCAAGCCTTTCATCCCATCCTCCTTTCATTTTCCTCAGAGTATACTCATCATACCTTCAATCTACATTCAGTTGACAAAAATTATTTACTTAGCATATTTTCATCAATTTTCGACCTTTCTCTCTGAAATCAAATAGTTCCGTGGCCTGGGATATGACAGCTGAGGCTGTTCCACTTTAATAAAACATTCATTAATCACGGACATACTTGACTCATAACCACAGAACCAGTTAATTGTTCTGTCACTGTTCGGATAAATGAAATCATTCTGTGGCACTGAATACGGATGTCTTTGATCATTGAGCGATTGAAATTTTAAACAAAATGGTCGTCGTAAATGAAAATTACGAATTCTAATGATGAAGTTTGAAAACTTATGAAAACTATTCGATATAATTGACATTTTTAGCAATTGAATGCATGATGATGGTATAAAAAATATCCTGTGTGAGGATTGGAAGGTCGGTTGACTTGATGTCTGTCCAAAACAGTCCGAAGAAAGAAGGTGAATTTTTACCTTTTTCCTGGAATATTTCGAGAAATAACCTTCATCATTGTGGAATTCGGATTCCTGAGGTCAAAGTTCGTAAGTATGAATGAATTAATTCCTAAAAAATAGCTATCACATGATGAGACCAACATTACCAAATATATTCCATTGAGTATGTGAAAACATACCAAATTTCTTGAATATTTTGTACAAGTCCTGGTACCGGTATACAAAACATATTTGTACAGTGTGTATAATAAATACAGTCAGTTAAGATAGCAATATTTCACGAATTCAGTATACAGGGCTATCTATTATGAGGAGGTACAAAAAGTTCTAATTCAAATAGTCTTTGGTAGTTTCAAGGAAGAAACCATGAAACAAATTGAAATGGTTATTCTCGCAATAAATTAGTTTTTCCCCTTTAGATGATTACATAATGTCGGCCATCAATCAACTGTGTAGATCAAGGACTTGCCTGATTCAAGAAATTGAACCTGCCCGAACAAACATCCTCTGCAAAATAGAGGATAAACATGACATCCCTTTGAACGTTGAGGATGTAATAAAGGTGAGAAGTGAAGATAGATTGTGAAATGGTAGTGATACTCTTAACTTTATATCTTTTATGGATTTTATCAAGTATAAATTTTCATGTATGTAATTCTGAATTATACACTCTGTAGAACAAAAGTATTGCAAAATATAACTGATGTTCTTTGTGAGATGTGCTCTCTATTTGGCAGAAAGAACAAAAAAAAATGAAATTTTCAAGATCAGGTTGATATGATTCAACAACCTTCAACAATAAACTAGATGGAGGACATTTTGGATGGGATGAGAGAAATTCAGGCAGATACTTGCAAAATGGAAGACAATTGTGACATCTCCAAAGGATAACATAAAGGTGAGTTGATTTTTGTATTCATAATATATTTGACTTGATCAATATTTGTTTTCTTGGAGAAAGTTTGGTAAAATTTCCTCACTATTGATGCTTCACTCCTCTTTCTACCGATTTGGATGTCTTGGAATGAGTCAAGAAATGATTGGTCTCTTTTTCAGAATAGAATCTTAGGTTTTTGTCAGCAACTAACTTGAATATTTTCACAGTCTGATGGTGTGAATGAGATGCTATTGAAGATGGATCTGTTGGTTTCCTGAGGACGATGGTGGAGATGCATTCAGGACTTAGAAAAAGGACAAACAGATGATGTTTACGCAGAATATTTACGAAGATGTTTATAACAAAACTGTCCTGATGGTAAGCTATATTTATTGAGAATTATGAGAATATTTCTCATTAAGAATTATTCTTAGCTTAACAGCTCCATATAATCATAATCTAGTGAACATTGACTGAGGAAGATTTTTATTAAGAAAAAATATTCTCAAAATGTTAAAAAAAAATTTAGATACTTTTTCATAATTTTTTTCAGACATCCTGTGTTTTTGAAATTGAAAAATTGATTGTAACTTATTCAAAGTGATCTTTCAATGATGAACTGTCATTAGTTTTTCCGCAAAACTCCACAGTAGTACATTTTTTGATCATTGAAAAAGAATTGAAATTTTATGATGTGAAAAATCTGTACAGGTATGTTCCAAATGATTCTGAATCACAATACCTCATTATTTTCTGTGGAAAAAAAATTCCTAATAGTACATTTCAAAATGTGGGTCCATGAGAGTGGTTGTAGTTGGCCCCAACAATAAAATCACCCTCTTGTTGGATCAGTGTTTTCATTACCTAACCAACAAAAATAAATTTTTCAAAATTTATCGGATAGACACCATGTTACAGGGGTAGTGAGTTCTTATGGTAGACATACTGTATATTATATATTTATAATTTATAATATTTATTACCGAAGCAGTAAAACCAAGAAAACTTTATTTCAGGAAAGAGGAACAGGAAAAATTTTTCTCCTCCTATTATTGATTGATTAATTGATGTATGTTTCTCCTTAGGTGATTGAGATGTCGCTGCCAGAGGATCAGAAGCTGAGCTGATCTGAGCTGAGGCAGAGGCGGCGGTGGAGGATCGAAATGAGGCAGGCGGTAACGGAAAATTGAGGAAAACCGGGCGGTGAGTGAAAAAAATGGCGGTGGCGTTGAATATAATTATTATTCTCCTTTTTCTTCATCCACAAAACTTTCCAAAATTGATTCACAGGCGCAGGCGGTCAAAATAATTTATTTTTTCAATTTCAAATAAGCAATGATGAATCTTTATATCATTAACCTTCTTTCGTTTGAGCTTCGGAAAGGGTGATTGGTCCATTTCATTTCGAGACACCTATTATCTTTCAAAAAAAAAAAAAATATCACAATATCACAAATGATCAAAATTTCAAATTAAATTTTTTTGTTTTCATTATTAATTGAATGAATAATTCAACACTTCTTGTTTCAATTTGAAGTCAGGAAAAAAAATAAAAATTGACCTGCCACTTGTGTGTTGATTTAATTTTTTCATTATGAAAAATAGTTCATTCCAAAGGCATTTCAAGCTTTTAGTTAAAAGTTTGCTAAACAATGTTGATCAGAGTTTTGAGATGAGAAATAGTTATGCCAACAATTCAAATAAAATAGAAATCATTTGAATCAACAAATTATTGTAAATGCCAAATGGTATAATGTTGTGCTTTAGTAATTAAAGTAGTTCAATGAAATTGATGAAAATAAATGATGATTCAATATTGTCTTGATTGAGAATTCAGAAGACAAAAGTTTTTTGGTCAGAAGATTTTTTTTAGGGTGTTGAATTGATGATCAACAATATTTTCCCCTTCGGAATTAGTGTCAATTTCTCAGTATTTTTCAAATTACAAACATTACAGGTTTTTGAAAATTTTCTTCTCATATAACGTTTAATATTCCAATCTAATTATTTTTTTTTTATCTGTGGACAACACAACTAAAAAATGTCTGTCATTTCAAAACTATTGGAAATGGACT
Source organism: Gastrophysa polygoni (assembly GCA_963576655.1). NCBI lineage: Eukaryota > Metazoa > Arthropoda > Insecta > Coleoptera > Chrysomelidae > Gastrophysa > Gastrophysa polygoni. The sequence continues at coordinate 25,792,322 of OY755088.1, read as the reverse complement.
TTTAATTCTTGAGAGAAAAATATTGTAGATTATCTGTTTTAACGCCCTGTAAAATCTTGGTAACCCTATATCAAACACACTGTGTGTTTGAAGAGTTTTCCCAACAAAGTGTGGCATATCAAACTAAACAAACTAAAACTCTTTTCTTATTTTCAAGCTCTGCAATATTTAATCTTGAGTTCTTGAATAAAATATTTCCATGTTCAAAACGCGAAGACCCTGTGAATCAATTTTCTATTATTTATTATATTGTGCACGGCGATTCTGAAAGCAGTTTTTCTACTGAAATACATCAATCACCTCATAGTTTTTTTGTTCTTTCCACTCATGTTTCATTTCAAGATTTTTTCAGGAAATTGAGAGTAATTTTTTCTATCATTCATTTACTCTTTCTCTCTCTTTTTTTTTTTTTAATTCGCATTGGAAATAATTCATGAATTTCTGACACACACACAGAGTATTGATTGATAATCAGTCAAATCTTACAGTCTTTTTACGTTTTTCCTTATAACATTATATAGAAGTTTGAATTTGAATTGATGGCGAAAATATTTTCAAATTAGTGTATTTTCGTGTGCTCGGAAATTTCTACCTGATTTTGTAACTTGCCACACACACTCTGTCCACATTTCAGATAATTGTTGATATTCATTTTTCATTATTAGAATGCCTCCTGTTGATCTAATTGAGAAAATATTGAATGAAATTGAATAGGATTCAATTTCCTATAGTTTTGCTACATGAACATTTTCAATTTGTGGAATAATAACCGACAAGTATTTCTTTTATTGTCAGAACATTACTGTCATTGTTATACGCTTTTAAAAATCATTTTGTCCCATTGGCTTTGCTGATTGAATAGTTGTAGATGAAGTTTAGTAACAAACTCGCACATAATGTCTATAATATTTGATATTAGCCATGTGTTTGTTGACTGTTCTTGAGTAAATGAAATGTTGATGATTGAGTTCTATTTACAATTCATTTGATTTTTTTTTCAATTATGGCAACATGTCTTTGTAATCAATGGAAGAAAGGCAAATTTGTAGAATTTCTTTTCGTCATTTCATACTAACTTTTTCTCTCACTGCATTATAACGTCCCAACGTCAAGTAGCTCAGTCTTTTTGAACATTCTGTGTGTTGTAATGAGGTGATGATAGTTTGGCGGCGGTCTGCCGATTTCGGAATCGCGCGTAAATCATATATTTTGAATTTGGTGTTTCGTTATTCTTGGGACTTTTTTTCGAAAGTATCAAAAAGGTCCGAAGGAAAACACTTTTCGTTTTTCTATTGTCATCTTCAGAGGCAGTAAAACAAACATACAAAAATAATTATATGATGTACAGGGCGAGTCGCAGTTCTCTGGTTATTCAAGTAATTAAAATTGCCATAATTGAGTATCTCTTGTTCAGTTTTCTCGTTTACGTAAGGAAACTACTCATGAAATTAAGTAGATATTCCCCTTATACATTATTTTATACTAATTATTATTCCTATAGTAGCATAGGAATTTCCTTTACGAATGCAACAATATCTGATTTGATGGGGCGTTGTAGAAAAACTATGGAGATATTGTGAATGTTTCACCAGTATGCTCCGATGGTGAAATAATCCACAATACCTTCGTAGTTTTTCGACAACACCCCATCAACCCTCGGTATCGTTACAATCTCGATAAAAATCCCGATCTCAGTACAGAATTAAATACAAGAAAAAAACTGTGAAAAATCTTTTTTACTCTAATATGAATCATCATTTTGTGTAATCATATCGAGAAATTTCGTGATCAAAAACATAATAAATGTGTCTGAAATTTTTTTACCATGTATAAGGGAAATAATTCATTTATCCCAGTCCAAGTTTCCACAAAATTCGTGTTGTTTCACATGATAATTAGATCGTATCGGATTGTGAATCGCCCTGTATTGCTTTTTTCCAAGATGACAATAGGAAAATGGATTATATTTTGTATTTTCAAGTTTTCTTGTATTGTTTCGTAATCTTTTCGGGATAAAAATGGCACTCGGTCAAAACTTACAGTAATTTACAGGGTGTTTCAACATCAACATTTATATTTAGAATTGAGCATTCTATGCTATCAATTTCGATGTTCAAATTTATATGGGGTGAAATTGGTTCGACTTGTCTATCTTCGAGAAAACGAAACTAATGGTTCGGATACCCTGAATTTCGATACAATTCCGGTTTGAAGTTTTCTTCCAAATTGTCGAATCGATTCATAAATTACCAAGTTTCAGATGGTGGACCATTCATGGTGTACCCTGTACCCTGTACCCTGTACACAATTATATTTCATTGATAATTGATTTACTTTTTTTTTTGGTTGAGAATACTGGCGTGTCATTATCAAAAAGTATAAGTAGAGCATTCACGATGAGATCAATTTATAGTAAATCTTTGTGATTGTATACAGGGTGTGCCAGAGAATTTGGCGAAGCAAGAGATTTGCTGTGCCTTATGAGAGTACGAATAGAACTTTGTGATGGGTGTCAAAGAAGTTTACGAAGAATATATGTTTGAATTGTTTTTCATTTTACAGTGTGGCTCAATGAAATGTGGTATTTTTCTTCGAATGGAACTTTTTTTTCACATACTCTAGTGATGAATTATGAATGCCACTCTTGAGTTGAGACAAACTGTATGGTATAATGAGAAGTAATTCGAACATGTGACTATCGTGAACATACGGCATTTGTCGAAAGTTCTTTCCGTTCCCCACCAATGGTAGAGCACACTTTGAGGCGCCCCGCCTGTATGATTGAATATTGAGTATTTATCGTAGCAATCTTTAGAACGATCTCGTTATGAAATGCACTGGATTTTCTTCCATTCTCCATTTTATTGACTTGTCGAACCCGTCTCGCCCTGTAGTATAATGTCCAATGTGAGCGGCCATTTTTATGTCGAAAATGGTGATTGGGTGGGGGTCAGATGAAAAGGAAACAGCGCCATTATCAGGAACATCTTTACTTCTCGATTTTTCTAAAAAAATGATCACCCTGTGTTTCTTTCGATCGTCGGTTCGGATTCATCATGAGGAATTCGACGATATCAGGTTTGATGGTGTTTTCTTCGAATGCTACGGAGACGTGACTCATTTATTTTTCTGTATAGTGCGTGTGTGACAAAGGGGTTAGCAAAACCTCTTTGTCACACTCATGCAGCGTACCGAAAAATAAATGGGCTATAAATCTCTTTAGTATTTGGCGATACACATCAAATTTGGTATCGTTTAATTCTTCATGATGAATCCCAACCGATGATGGAAAGAAATATATGGGGTGATCAATTCCCTGATGACGGCTCTGTTTTTCTTTCGATCTGTATGTCTTGTATTAATTGTATTTTTTTTTGTGTTTAGGTGGCCCATTTCCGATCGGGAGATGGGACAAGAAGTCCGCCGGTTGTTCTCCGGCCACGACGACAACGGGCCACGGGCCACGTTTTTGGGGGAGAAAACGTCGAGGACGGATGACGTCGACTCGACGACGTCGTTCGATCTCCGCGTTTCTCCCGCAAGGTCGGTGGTGGGCCGGCTGTCGTTTGTGGCAGGCGAAATCGATCGTCGTGGCGTGGCGATTCTTCCGCCATCGTCGATCGACCGGGTCGGTCGGCTTGTCTCCTCTCTCTCTCGGTCGATCTCTTCGCGGGCAGCGGCGAAGACGGGGAGATTCGTCGAGACCGACGGCGGCGGGTCTCCTCGCTCTTCTTCTTCTTCCTCCGCGGAAGGAAGAAAAGCGAGGAGGCAATCCGTCTTCGGTCTCGTTGAATCTCACCGTCTTCGACGTACAAGGGGAGAGATCGACCGAGAGAAGAGAAGAGACGATTCGACAACCCGATCGGTCGACGGTGGAGAACGGAAGAATCGTCATGGCGAGGCAAGGGGAGGTAGGAGGTAGGGGGAGGAGGAGGCGACGAGGGGAGGTAGGAGACGAGGGGTGGAGAAGGAGGCGGCGAGAGCAGAGGGAATGAAACAAATATATAATAAAAATTAGCCTTTATACTTATACTAATATATACAATATACAATGGACACATGGTCTCCTCATTTAATTCTTATCCTATCCTACCTAGTTCCTACCTGTCCCCCTTCGACCGACCTCCTGACATGCGTCGGAGAGTGTCCCTCCCATTCGTTCGGACAGTTCGGAGTGAACTTCTCCGACAATCCGACACACGGACAAGACAGGAGGAGGAGTTGAATAATCTCCCTCCTGTCTCGTCCATGTGTCGGAGGAGTGTTCCATCCGACCTGTCCGGAGGACAAGACGACGACGACACACTCCGACACATGTCGGAGCCTGCGGGGGTCCATGTCGGAGAGTGTCCCGATCGAATAGAAGGGTAGGAGGGCGTGTGCTACCCCGGCACGAGGAAAACAGACGAGTCTGCTGTCCTCGCGTCGGAGGAGCACCAACTCTCCGACCCTCCTCCCATCGGTCGGGACACTCCGACACACTACCTAAATCGAGAGGGTCCCGAATCGAATAAGAAGAGTCTTGAGAGTGAGCACTTTTTTCCGACGCAAACGGACGAGTTGTTGCCTCCGTGCGTCGAAAGAGTAGTAAGTAGTAACTACTCACTCTCCGACCCGTCGTATTCGATTCGGGACACACAAATTGTCGACGAGTCGATGGTCTGACATGGTGTCGATGAGGCCGGAAACCTCTCTTAGTGTCTGTCGCTTTTGCGAGCAAATGCCGCCAGTAGAGAAAATTCAGTGCGACCGAAACTTGTTCTTACTTCTGCCCACCTTCAATGTGAGAATATACTAACCTACAGGGTGAGTCGAAAGTGTGGGAAACTGAGATGACGGCTTCGCTGTTTGAGAAGATAGATGCGCAAAAATTACAGAGTTGGTCTAAGCTCATTTCTAAATTATTTTGCGTTTTACAGGATGACTCGAGAACGCGTAGCGTGTCAGAGTTGAACTTTTTCTTATGGAACACCCGATATTCCATGACATTTTCAGACTTTCTTTAGAAAGCTGAATTCATCGATTCATCACACTTGAGGTATAGCGGAACTGATAACAGAGATATAGGATGTGAAGAATCGACATTTATCAACTTCAGGAAATTTTCATGTTGAAACTGTTCATTATTGGTAAAAAAACGGCTTTCATGACCCTCTCTAAACTTTTGATTCAATATCTACTGACATTCAAATCAAACAAATACAGGGTGGTTCGGAATTGTGAATTATGCACCACCCTGTAAGTATTTCATTTGAACGTCACTAGATAGTGAATCAAAAGTTAAGACAAAGACATGGGAGCCGTTTTGAACAATAATGAATAGTTTTGACAAAAAAAATCCCAAAGTTGAAAAATCACGATTTTTCATACCTCTTATCTTTGTAATTAGTCTCGCTAAACCCCAAGTCTGATGGATCGATAAATTCAGTTTTCCAGAGAGAATCTGAAAATTTCATAAAATCGTCATAAGAAAAAGTATAACTCTGACACGCCACGCGTATTTGAGTCATCCTGTATAACGCAATGACCCTAGACCAACTCTGAAATTTTTGTTCATCTATCTTATCAAGCAGCGAAGCCGTCATCTCAGTTTCCCACACTTTCGACTCACCCTGTATATTTTTTTGACATTTTTGAAGCATAATTGAGTTGACTAAACGAATATCCATCTACCTAAGTCGAATTAAAATGTTAATTTTAATAAATTTTCTTGCTTTCCTTAATATCACTGAAATCGACAAGAAACGCAACGAATTTCAAAAATTGTCAACTCATCTATGCGTGGTCCACATGGATAAATACAAGGTGGGCAAAAAAAAGAAGAAATATCGGTCGCAAGCACCCACCGCAAAAGCGGGCGTCAAAATCCATCTCAAAACGGCTTTACGCCATCAAAAAACAAACACCCTGTCAAACGACCGACTTGCCGATTCACAAAAATTTATAAATGACCCACCCGGTATGCCTGGACGTCACACACAATGGGCATATCTAACAGAAAATTAAAATGAAAAATAGCTATTTTACCAAGAAGTTTCTATCATGACATTATTCAACTATAGGGTGACCCATTTCAAAACTCAAAATTTCATGGTCTGCTCGAAAGTTTCTTTTCTTTCATCTCGAAAAATCTAAAAATAAAATGTTGCTTGAATCAGAAAAAAAATGATTTCTATGATTACAATGGTTATTCAGATCATTATCAGAATGAACTGTAAAAATTTCAAAACAACAATTATCAAGCTCTGTTTCCTCAAACATACTGATGAAAAAATTTCTCTAGAACAATTTTTTTTTTAGAAAATAAAAATTGTCCTAATTTCAATTTTCAATTTTCGGCGACACAGTAGAGCACATAATGCTCTATCATTTAGAAAATAAAATCACACAAATCTGATAATTAATTAAAGTTTCAAGATTCTTACCAAAATATTTACATTGCTAAAAATGCGCAAGTCAAAAATTTCTTCCGAAATCAATCCCATTCCGATTCACGTCGAAGACTGATGAACAAATCTCGAAAATGAATGTATGAAAGAAGGACGACCCAGAAAAGTTCACAAACAAATATCTCGTATTCGATTTCGAAGTGAATCAAGATTAGATCGATTTCTGCGTTTTCAAAGTTTTCCTCCTGTGAGATATGCCATTTGACGTCCAGCCAGCCCAGGCGACAAAAACACTCTGTGTGAAGACATTCCAAGTTTCCCGCAGCGTATTTCCAAAAATATTCCAGATAATCAAGAAAAGAGAATAACGAAATATTGTAAGAAATATTGCTTTGGAAAAATCAAAGTTTTTTTTCTTTATCTTCTGACAAGCAGAGTGCAAATTATCATAGGAATATTACACAGTGGGAACTTGAAATGTCAAAACACCGAACGTAAAATACAATAGATGGTAGAAAAAATACATTATTATACAGGGCGTTTCAATAATGTTGCACGAAACTTTAAAGTCAGATTATTTGGGGCATTGTGTATAGAAAAGATTCACACAAACACATCATACAGGGTACACAACTTTGTTGAAAACACAATCGATTTATCAAAAATTTCTGAATAAGGCTTCATAAAAGTTATCAACATCCTGTATAACAAGAATCAAACACTCGGAGGCTTCAAGGACATTAATGCATTATAAAACATTTCAAATATGATGGAAAATATTCGATTCGAAATGAATTGATGAATCTGAGTGAAAAGTTTGTCGGACACATTCTGACTCACCCTGTATATATAGCGAACGCAAGAAAACGTTTTCTGACACTGCCTACAGGAGGGAAAATACGATAGAAAACATTTTCTGGCACTCGGATGGAAAGTGAGTGAAAATAGATGAACATTTGGGTATAATTTAGAAGTCAAAATTATCGAAAGAAAATCAATAAAATTTTGCTGCAGGAACACAGATCTTTTTTTCAGTTTCTCATAAAAGTTTGGATGCGAAATTTTTTACCTTAACAGATTAACAGAGTTGATATTCTTATATGATTGATGATTCAATATGAAGAATGACGAATTTTGAATAATTTCCCACTTCACAAGAAATTGATTAACTTTGAGAATCGAAATTGAAATTCCAACAGGATCAAATAAAATGATGAAAATTTAGAGAATCACAAATAATGTTCGAGTATTTACCATAGAAAAAATTAAAAATCCAGTCACAGCAGCAATTTTACGAATCTCTACTTTCCATTCGATTCGATCGCTCAATTACAGAAATTTGTTCACATCATTGTTGTCATCAGACTTGCCAAATTTGTCCGCATCGTTTGATGATGGCGCTATTTGAAGCTGCCAATTTTCTCGCTATCCTTCTTCTCTGACGAAAACTTGCCATCCTTGTCACCACCTCGTTCAATGATGATGACGTCATGATGTTCTCGTCGATCTGTCATCTGTCGATCCTGCTGTCTGTCCTGCCCTAAAATTGCTGAAGGGAGAAAAACCAGGAGTGAAATTAACAAGCGTTTTATAAAAAGAAGACTTAACGTTTTTTTTGAGACTTTTTTTCACTGTACGCACTTTATGATATTTCCAAATAATTGAAAGTTAGAGAACTTCCTTGTGCGAATTTTTTTTGTACAATTGATCAGCCACAAAATAATGTTAATGGATGGAAATAAAACTTTACTCTATAATGAATAGCTCGAATTCTACAGAAAATTCAAGAAAAACTCAGTATTTTCGCTGAACTGGGTGAACTATTTTCCAAAGACAAATACTAAAATGAAAAAAATGAGCTTTCATAACCTGCATTAGTTATGATCAAAGTTAAAAGCATTGGAAATGAACTAAAACAAATCAAAGGAATAAGAAAGACTTGGAATTCAAGAACAACCAAGTATTTATGGTTGAAATTTCTAGACAAAAATTCATGAGCAAAAAAACAATAGTCATGGTCCAAAATAGTCGTATATTGAAATAAAAAGGGTTAGAAAGGGTGTGAAAATTTTTATAGGTACAGGAAAGTCTTGGAAATTCAAGATATACCCAGCTTTTGTGCTGTCCTGGCTTAAATAGTTTTCCCAGACGAGAATAATTATGAAAAAATGATTTTTTAATTAATATTGCTTACCCTCAGGCTAGTTTTGTTATGAAAATCTCCGGAAATAATCTGCATAAATATCATCTGTTTGTCCTTTTAGTGAGTCTCGAATGCAGATCCATCATCATCCTCAAGTAACCCCCAGATTCATCTTCATTAGCATCTCATTCACACCATCAGACTGTGAAAATATTTGAATTTGTAAGCAAATGGAAAATGGAAAAATTGCTAGCTCATCTTTACAAAAAATCCAAATTGGTAGAACTAGGAGAGCTTCAGAGAACAAAAAATAATCAACTAGTGAGGAAATTTTCACACTCACATAAGGCTTTTGAAGACCATATTTTGAATACGAAAATCAACTAACCTTCATGTCATTCTTTCGACTCTCAATGAGTCATGCATCTTGCACAAGATATTCTTTTCAAGTATCTGCCTCAATTTCTCTCATCTCATCGGAAGATTCCTTCATCTAGTCTGTTATCGAAGGCTGCCATTATATCACATCAATCTTGGGAATTTCTTCATTTGTGATCAATCACCTGCCCAATTAAAAAACAAATTAGATGCGACAACAATGATCTGAATTCGATTCATGGTATTTTTCATGACTGTAGCAGTGATCATTTGAATTAGAACATTTTTGTACCATACTTCCTCAAAATAGATAGCCTTGTATAGTAAATATATATAGTAGTGCTACCTGAACTGATTATATTCATTGTACACACTGTATACATATGTTTTGTATAACAGTATAGCTCGTATATGTACGGAATATTGCGATGGCTATTTTTTAGAAATTTTTCATTTCGTACTTACGTACTTTATCCTCGAAACCGAATTTCATAATGAAAAATGTTGCAAAAATATAGCGAAATATTCCCATGATATTCCAGGAGAAACTGTGAAAATTCACCTTCTTTCTTCGGACTGTTTTGGACAGACATCAAGCCAGCCGACCTTCCAATCTCCACAGAGGATATTTTTTATACCATCATCATGCAATCAATTGCTGAGAATGTTATTTCCATGGCATAATTTTATAAATTTTCACTCTTCTTCATTAGAATTCGTAATTTTCATTTACGACGACCATTTTGTTTAAAATTTCAATCGCTCAATGATCAAAGACATCCGCATTCAGTGCCACAGAATGATTTCATATATCCAAACAGTGACAGAACAATTAAATTGTTCTGTGGTCATGAGACAGTACGTCCGTGATTGATGAATGTTTTATTAAAGTGGAACAGCCTCGGCTGTCATATCTCAGGCCAGGGAACTATTTCATTTCAGAGAGAAAGGATGAAAATTGATGAAAATATGCTAAGAAAATAATTTTTGTCAACTGAATCTACAATAGAGGTGTAAAGAATGTCATTTGATGAGAAAAAAAGGCTGATGGGATTGATGTTTACTCAAAACAGTCCAAAGAAAAAAGGTGAATTTTCACCTTTTTTCGTTTAATATTTCGAACAATAGAGATTTGCACTTTTTTTCTATTATGGAATTCAGGTTAAGCATCCTGTAAAATCAACTGTAATCTGGGAATACATAACTTTTCAGCACTTTTTGTTCAGATTTAGGAACATAAAAACAGGAAGAATCGAATTAAGATTCTCAAAAGATATTATAGTATATTATTTAAGTACATAGATATAAGATAGTGTGGTTTGCTTTGAAAATATCAATATCAAATGAAATTTCGAATTTTCGAACCGATCAATTACCTCTCCGTCGAATACCTATATGTGACCCACCTGTATAAAAATCATGTCGTATCATTTCCAAGCGAATCGTTCAACAAAGGATTCAACAAAAGCTTTTCGGCACTCACCATATTACATCACGGAAAGAAAAGAGTATATCCAAAATGAATTTCTCATGACCCTGCCAACTCCACTACCACAAAATATCTTTCAAATTTGTCACAAATCAATCGAAAAATAAAGATACACTTGCGTACAATTAAATTTTCCGATATAACTATATGATATCAATCAATCAAAATGATCAAAAAATACCGGCTTTCACACACCATCGACCGAAATGATTTGCATAACTTTCCAGCATATTCGTTACGAAAACGTCGAAGAAGAAGAAAACAAAAGCGAATCGCGTCGATAACACCTTTTTTTGCTCGAACTGCATTGTAAACAATCCGAGCAAAAAAAGGTGACTCAACAGGCCACTAGATTTGAATTTCGATTCACCTGCACAATTACAGGAATATACAGGATGTTTATTAGAGGTTCATGGAATATGATACCCGAATGCATTTTTTGGTAGAATACGAATCTATACAGCGATGAGCAAAAGAAAAAGAGAGCAAGTATATGGAATATATCATGAGATAAAATGGATTAGGGTCATAATTATTACTCAATATACCTACAAGAACTATTATACAGAACATTTCGAACACGATTAGGTGAATACATCATTTTGTAGATAGAATCTATACAGTGTCCAGTGGGAAATATTTTGAGATATACAGGGATAAATAATATATAGGGTTCATTGTTTAGTCATACCCAATTTGTACCTACTCGATATTCTTTGAGAAAAAAATTGTACAGAGGGATGAAAACGCAACGACATTTTGAAATAAGATATATTATTATGAGTGGATGTATATATCTTGTGAATGAATCAAATGTGTGTCCAAGAGAAAAAAATAGAGCCACATGTATGAGAAATATCGTGTGATACGGAGGGATACAGAAATATACAGGGTGTTCCTAAATATATATGTCATGATGAACAAACGCGAGAGGTGATTGTTCGGCTCATATCTCACCATATTATATCGTTCGTAATTGATACACGGGGCGTTGAAGTTTACATGAATTGAATGCAAGAAATGCTGCTTTTCTTCCACTAAAAAAATATCTTGGAAATAATTTTCAGGTCGAATGAAGAACATATCATGCAGGATGATCAATTCGTAAACAAAAACATTTGAGACTTTGGTTGAAAAAATGTTAACTGAACGCCTTGTATATCATCAATACCGAGTTCCACTTGAGATTCAAGTTGTATATATAATATTGAGAACTCTTGTATAATAGAGCTGTGAGGCAGGCAATTCATTATTATCATTATTAAGTGTGGTCAACTGTGGAAATGATCAAATTAGTCCAAGATTGCAATCCAAAATTATTGTTTGAATTTTGATAATGCTAAATTGAAAATATTGCTATTGGAAAATGATGAACAGATGTTTTGTGTAAGACAGCTGTTTTATAGAAGGCTTCCACGTGAGATATCATTTTTATTTCACTTTCCAAAATGTTGGCAATAAATCGAGCACTAACCTGTAGTCTTCAAATCCTTTTTCAATACTGTCTGAGTCTCAATCACTTTCTATTCTTCGATGTTCTGGAGAAGAAGCATAAGCACAGATGACGGATGTCTGATCTTCCATATTGTCCTCCAGGTTATTTCTACTCATCCCGGTGTTCCAGTTGTCGATTTTGCCTGCAAAAGATTTGAAATTCAAGTAGCGTTACTTTGACCAACGACTCAAGGACAATGAGGAATTATTACAGTCGTGATCGATATAAACGAAATGGCGACAAGAAACGAAACATACACATGATTTAATTGGAAGAGATTCAACATTATTTGAAACCAGTGTAGCGCAATTCAATGAAATAATGTGAAAATTTTCGAATTACGAATGCAAAACCACGCAAGACTCTACCTGTTATTAAAGAATAGCACGAAAGAGAAATTTATGGACGAAACGACAAACACGCGGTTAACAGTGGAACAACCCTCTTCTGTCAACGGTTAACTTATCTCTAATGAAGGGTGCGTCGTAATGTAAAAACGCAGAAAACAGACAGGATCTGAGATTTTTTGACGATTTACACTAAACTTCCATGAACCGATGACTACGAAAGGTTCCTGGAACAATAAATTCATATATTCGTTCATCTCAAAATACAACAGCACTCTTAACCAAACCCCCAATCACCGCGCTGTCTATAAGCATATATATATATATATATAGTCATTCCTGAAACAACCACTCGAAACATTGGACCTTAGAACTCAATAGGATAACACTTGATGATAAATGAGTTCCGTGGATTTCATCACAAAACACGAATTTCAAAACATCGCCTACATTTTACACTTCCACATTATTTTATCATGATTTCCACACAATCTTCAAGAATTAGTACCTTCATGAAAAAAATTCCTAAATTCATTAATATATTATATATTATACATATCATAAGATTGAGAGTTTTGAATGAAGAGTGCAGGTATCTACTTTGGAACCATATCATCAATCCATTTTAAATAAGCCTCGTTCCCGTTCTGTATGGGCACAGAGATAACCTCACAAACCGAATATGGATGATTGGATTTAACGAAGTCGGTCAACTCGTCCACTCTACTCGTTCTAGTTTTGATCATCATTAGTACTTCCGAGTCCTCGTTGATCTTGCCTTCCCACTCGTAAATCGACGTTATCTTGGGAACGATGTTGACGCAAGCTGCTATTTTCCCGCCGACCAACCCGTGTGCTATTTTTTTGGCTACTTCTTCGTTGGGGGCCGTCACATACGCGATTGAATGTTCCCCCTTTAGGAGAGGTGTCTCCGAATTTGCGCAAGGAATTTCTCCAGACATATCTTTAGATGCTAGCACAGAGTATCTCCGAAGACAGCTAAAATGATCCTGTTGATAGGTAGTCTCGAATTTTAGTTATTTAGTACTTTTACCTCCACAAAATTGTAGAAAACAGGACTTTCTCAGTTATCAGCATTTGTGGAACCACATGCAGAAGTTGGAGGAAAGCAGAATATCTCAATTTCTATATACTGACCACTCACAACTTATACTTCTCTATTCACTAAGCATATACGGCGGTTTATTTTATTTATTTATGCACAAAAGACACAAGAACTGGTGAATGTCTACTTGACATGGAACAAGAATTGCGTTTTTCGCATAAACAGGGTGGACCATATTAAGCCTACTACATCTAATTTCAGAAAGATTCATCCCAACTAGACAATACCATATCCTATTAACTTTCATCCTATTCCTGAATTGTTTATGTTGACCAAAAAAATCACTGCCATTTTGTCGAATTGTGAACGCTCATATTTCTCTGTATGATCTATTAGATCATTGCATATTTTATGTATTTGTCGTCTTGATTGATCGAATTTTGTGTAGGAAGAAATGAAGGAGGCTCCTAAATGAAATAATAGCATGCTGATTGAAAAAAAACAATATATTTGATTACATAATTTGCAACATCTCAAAACATCATTTTTTATTACATCACATCATCATCACATTATCAGCATCCAAGGGAGTTGGCTTTTTACTTTTCTTTGTGATACTCCTCAGATTAGAGAGTTTATTTCTTGTTTGCACAACTGAAGCCTTTTTTGCAGACTTCTTTTTCAATGGGGTATATTCTCTGCCAATTTTTTTTACTTTTTTTGGAAGACAACACAGTTTTCAGTAGTCCAAGGATTTTGCCAGCACCATCTTATTTTTGATGCAATGGTGGATGAACTAATCAATTTAGAAGATGAAGTTTTGCTCATTGACCTTGTCAACATTTTCAACGGTATTCTCTCTTCTTTGTCACAGCTGAGGCTAGACATAATATTATCATTAATCTGGTTTTTATAATAGGTAGTTGTCTTTTGCATGCAGTATAATTTTGTTGAGATGATTCCTGTATGTTTTGTACTCTTGGAGTGAATCGATATCATTTTTATTAACCGCTCCTTCAATTTGTCTCTATGCTTAATAGACTCTATTATTCCTTGCATAATCCAAGGCTTCAGTTTCCTATGTTTTTTTGGGGAACATTTCTTGTGAAGGTACACTCATGTTTCAGTGATATGAAGGTATCAAAGAAAAGTTTGTATACCATTTCTGTCTTTCAGTAAAAGAACATTGTTCCAACATACTTTCCTAATTTTATTTTCAAATTTTTCTTCGTCAAAATTGACTATAGTTTTCAGTTCAATATTTGTGTTGTCATTTCTAATCTCGTTCGATCCAATATGCAGCAAGATGGGGAAATTATCCATAATATCTGTATCAATAACAAATGAATCTAGTGTTATTAATTTGTCAGTACCAATATTTTTTCTTATGAAAATATGATCAAGACAGGTGTAGTTTCCACAGTTATTCTAATGTACGAATTTATGTAAGACTTGAACCCAAAGTATGGTAACATAGTTATTTGTTGGTTTTGCAGGGTTGAGAATGTCAAAGTTAATATCCCCTATCTACATAGTTCTTTTCTAAATTGTTAAAATAAAATTCTAAATCAGTTAGGAATAACAAGGCATTATAGAAAATTGTATATTTTATATATCAATAGGTTTGAATGTTGTTTTGATCCCCATATTTTCAAGCTTCTGCAACTTCTTTTTCAAGTTTGTCACACGTGAAATTGTCCTTTTTTTATGCACTTTCTCATCAACATTCACATTTTTCTGATATTGTTTCTCTCTTCTGAGTTTGGCAGAATATCTATCAGTATTGCTGCTCTCCCCAACAAATAAGGATTTCGGTCTTTTTTCATATGGAAGATATTCAGCTGAAACAAACCCAAATTTATTTCCCCTTGTATAAGCATTAAAGGCATCTGAAACTCACCCGTAACTCTTTTTTTGAACATGAGATAGTTATTCATAGTCTCTGCAGCAATTTTAGCAACATCTGGATTAGCAAATTCGACATACCCGTAGCCTTTGCTGTTTCCAGTTTTGTTAGACCTACACACCTTGACATTTGTAACTTTACCGAACTGTTGGAAGTATCCTTTGAGCTCTGTCTCGTAAAATCCATGAGGTAGGTGAGAAATATACAGCAACCCTCTTTTCTGTTCAGCAGCTGCTTTCAGCTCTTTTCGTGTATCTCGAATAGTAACTGATCCACTCTGCGAAGGATAAATATTGGTAACCCTATGAACTATTCATCACTTGTAAACTGCATTTATTTACCTTTACTTGATTCTTCAGCTTATTAAAATCCTTCGTAACTTCCTTTTGCTTGCTCTTGTCCAAAGAAAGGGTCTCTGCACTTCTCACCATTTTATTAGATTTACAAAATACGGCACGAAAAAATTCATTCAAACGCCAACCACGTGAAAATTTTTAGAAGAAAACATTATCACTGAAACAAGAGACGTTTAACATGGAACGAATGACGTTGACGTAACATCAATATCTATTTACATTCTGTTATGTCATGAGCCTATGACCTGCTGTAGCGATTGTCAAGATCGAATCTTCGTTTGTGTTTAGCTTGTTTAGCAACCGGATAACAAATCGAATTTTTCTTTTAGGTGTATGAAACTGAAACATTAAAATGTGTGGAGGATTCACCTGCTCGAAAAATGCCTTAATCGCTCTCAACGTGTTGTATATTGTAAGTAATGTGCCTTAATTCAAGTCAACCGACCGATCAATGTTATCTCTTCGCTTTGCAGATGGTAGCTTTCGTGCTGATAGGGGTTGCTGTGTATGGAAGGGCTGCTTCTATTGTTACGAATTTGCCCATAGTCGGAGGTATATTAGCATGCGGCATTCTGCTGATACTGATATCAGTGCTGGGGTTACTAGGAGCTGTCAAACATCACCAAGTTCTGCTCTTCTTCGTATCCTTTAATAGAATAATAACAGGAAACAAGGATTATCCAATTGTTGCACTGAATGTTTTCCTCAACCATTTCTCAGTACATGGTGATACTTTTCATGTTGTTCCTCATACAATTTTCAGTTGCATGTGCCTGTTTGGGTGTCAACAGTGAACAACAAGGCCAATTGGCAGAACAAGGTTGGAAGAAAGTAGACAACAAGACTAGGTCCAGTGTACAGGAGGTTTTCAGTTGCTGTGGCTTTGATGAAGCTGTTGACAATGATCCCAATTTTCGGTTCCATCCTCCATCCTGTGATGTATTCAAGGTAATATCAGTGATTGGCACATAAAACTGTTTCACTCAAAGTCAGATATCCTCATTGGAAATTTTCAGCAACATTGTTGTATGGATCCCACCATACTTGATTGTACCTGTCCACATTGCATGGAAAAATTGAAGAGTACAATCAATTATGCATTCAAACTGTGTGGATGGATAGGGCTGTTCTTCAGTTTTTCTGAGGTTAGTTACGGAATTGGAATGGATGCTATTTTGGTTTTTGAATTTTTTGATTTGATTAGTAATACTTTAGGTAATACTTTGTTGGAGTCAATTTCTTATGCTCTCAATAGTATGGTAGTGTTGAAGTAAGAGAGAAGATAAAAAAACTGAAAAACATTTGTTTTTGAATGTTCATTCTTCCATGAATTTGCAAAACTTATTGTAACTGTGCAGATATCACTTTATATCACGATTATATAATTGATTTATTATTTATTAATCATAATGGCAAATTTTATGAAACTGTAAATGCCTACTGTTAAAATGTGGTTGTGGTTTTCAGTTCATGGGAGTGCTATTAACAGTGCGTTACCGTAACCAGAAAGACCCAAGAGCTAACCCCAGTGCTTTTCTATAGTGCGACACCTTTGTACAAAATGGGTGGGTTGTATTTTTGCATGATAGAGAGATTCTTGCAAAATCACTTGAAAACCATTTTAGTTTCGTCATCTTGCTCAACTAACGTCGAGCCAAGTGATTTTGGATGAATCCCCTCTCATTGTTACACTCAGTAGAGCTTTCAAAACGCCCACAAGATCTCAATTGTTGCTAGCCATCTATGTACTGTAAAATGTTAGAAAAAATCCAGAAAAGAAACTAGCATGATTCTGAAATTTGTAGAGACGGTGAATGAAACATTGAAAATTCAACTCAAATATTTTGTCCAGAACTTATTTTTTACCCTGTATTTGAACGTGACTATTATATTCATAATGCATGTGTTTCCTCAACATATGCCTACATCTTTGGTTTTGAAAGTTCTATTCTAAATATATGCATATATTTACTGGTCTAGTATTTGGGAAAAAGATGCATGTTATTCATAAAGGGTATACAGAGTGAACCAAGTTTGAGTTGTATAGCTGGTATAACATAACATTCGTCTAGTAGTAATATTATTTTTTGAGGTTGGCCATTTTCAAGGTTTTTGCTGAGTCAACAATCAAAAAAATGTTATTATTATTATTCTGCTTCGATCCCTAATTGAAAAAAAATGTCTTTCAATGTAATATGCATAGTTTTGAAGATGTGACTGTCTTATTGACTAAATAACTCATTTGAGATCTATGTTGTGTTGAAGGTAGTGGGATAAAAAACTGTTTCAACTACTTCCTGGGTGTTTTTTGTATGGCATGTGAACAAGTATTGGCATGGTGTGTAACTGTCTGATTGATAATTGGAAAATATGACCAATCTGATTTTTTTTTTTCAATAAAATATCATAATGAACCAGTCAAATATCATATAAGACACATTTCAATAAACCACCTAGCTTGATTGATTCATAAAAATGATGCAACTTGAGCGAGTTATTCGTGATTTATTCAATATAAAATCTTTTTGAAAATCCGAGATCAAATTTTTTATCAGAAAAATACATTCCAAATCATCATTTCACAAACGATAAACTTCCAGGTTAGTCCAATATGTTGAGATCAACTACAGGTAACTTTTTCCCTGGAAGGCGTTGTAATATATTTTTTTTCTTTTTCAAGCTGATAGGTCTCATCTTGTGCAGACGTTATCGCAATCAGCCGGATCCGGAAGAAAGAAGAGCCACCGCTATATTTCCTCGCCAAAATTTCACCTATTGATCTAGTCGAATGCTCCGATATTGCATACCAAAGATTCACTTTCTTCGAATTGAACAAACTTCTAGTCTACATACTTTGAGGTCTCTCATTTACCTGTATATAATATTATCGAGTAGGTATACATTTAGTAAAGCAACAAAAAACATCATAGTTATTTACTGTCTCTAGGTTTATAGGTCTACTATGTGGAAATATATGGCATATGAAAGACTCCAATATCCTATCATTCATCTATACTCATAGTTTCCATGGTCATAGATAAAATGATTTGTTTATGATTGAAAATGAGTTATATATATATATATGTGTGTGTTCAGATATGAAATAAAAGTGTTTGGTCTGTGGGTATAGATGAAAAGAAGTATCTTGATCAAAGACGAGTCTGCATTCATATTTGACATTTTCTTGACTGTTAAACAATATCATCACAGACATTCCATGATGAACTCTAGTGTCATTAATTCTAAGGCTGTAACTAAGAATAAATGTATCTCCCACACACTGTGTATTATAAAAATAAATGACACTGTCTTCAATACCATGAGAGTATCTTCAATGTTTATTAATTATTGCAAGGCTTGATGTACCAATTGAATGGTTATTTGTTATATTGTGAGCGTGGTAATAATAAACAATAGCTTTCAACTTCGAGTTGGTTTTATTGCCTGGTAGGTTTTTGTCATGGAAGTGAAGTGAAACGACAATGTTGTTCTCAAATATCACCTTTATTATTCGAGAATATTCAATTTTATGAAATGATCACTAGTAAATATATATATATATATATCCAAATTGTGGAAAAATGGCCATGATTCATAGCGTTCGTTATAAAGAGCAATAATCAAAATCTATCAGTTAAATAATTATCAATTTGTTCGACATAAGTTGAACACAAAATTATAATTACACATATTCTTTTCAAATACAGTACAAAACATTGAATATCTTTTCCTTGAATACAGTTCAAAGGGATTCACGGGAGAATTCAATGAAAAAAAGTTTGATTCGAAGATGAAATTTAAACTTTTGTGTCTATGAATTCAAACCAATTTCCAATTGAAATTCAGATTTTTTTCAAGCTGCACCTTTTTCAATTTTAGATCAGAAAGCGTTATGTTCATTTCGAAAATTATATTTCAAGTTAGTTGATTTAATTTCTCGAAAAGTTTCATGTGTATTTGAAAATTGAACATTTTCAATCATTTTTTGATAATTTCATTTGATTCTTTCAATTTTGAAATCCATTTCATTCATCTGTATATGTAGAAATAGCTATTTTGAAATGAAAATCACGGATTTTTGAAATTCATCAGACAATTTCGAAATACGCAAATGCCTCTTTTCGAACAAAAAAAATCTGAAAAATCAAGGAAAAACGCTTGAAACATAATACACTTTCACTTTCGTATATTCGAAAAACACATAAATATACCATATTATTTCAGATATTTTCTTCCTCTATATATCAATTGCCTAAGGATAAAAGCCTCGATCAGCCAATAAGAACCTCTCACCCAACGTTTCGCCCCCGCGCGTCAGCCATCAATAATAGCTCTTGTAGAACGGATGGTGCTTGAAGAACTTGCTGCTACTGTGATGCCCCGCCATGCTATTAACGCCCGCCCCGTTATTCAGCCCGTAAGTCGCCCCACTCCCCCCGAACTTCTTCTCCCCGTAACGCCCCAAATTCCCCCCCTCTTGGCCGGTCAAAAACTGCCGGTCGAAATGACCCTTCTTATTGGCCTCCTTGGCGTCGAACAGGGCGTCCTTCTTACCGCCCTCGAACGACGAGAGGGCGTTCTCGCCGAACTTGCCCGTCTGGCCGTTAAGGACGAAGTTGCCGCCCTCGTCGTGTCCCTCGTCGTAGTACTCTTCGTCTTTGCCGGACTCGTCCTTGTGGTGGGAGGTCTTGAAGCTCTTGATTTTGTGGCCCTTTTTGTGCCCTTGGGCGGCTGACATTTGCCCTTCGTTCACACCTGATGGAGATTCATCGAGGTTAATTCATTCGAGTCTAGTCAGAGGGATATTATATTACTCTTTGCATCGGGGTGTATGGCCACCGATATCACCGGACTTGAATCCGTTGGAGGTGTTTTTCACTCGGTGTGCTTTTATTATAATCATTACAATAATCATTGAACGAGAAGACAATTTTCCAATTATAGTTCAATAAGAAGAGTCAATTGTTTTTTGCAAACAGTCTTTTGGATTTAAAAAAACATCGTTTTAATTTGAAAATTATTTGTTGAATTTCAAGCTGAATAATTTTTTTATTTCAAAAATCGTGAATTTCATTCATTCAAAATGGCTATTCGTAGGTACCAATTGTATTATGAACTTATCAAAAACTGACATTTGATTTTCCAAAATAGTAATTTTTTCCCCTAATATGTCGAATGTATTTGATGAGGCATCGTTTTTATTAAAAAAAAAATGTTGGCAAAGGTTTGTAGCATACTATATACATATACATGATGATTTCTGAAATTCAAATGATTTTTTTTTTGATAATATGAAAAATTCCAAATATATTTGATAATTTTTCCAAAAAATAAAATTGATAATTTTGAGGAACATTTGACACAGTTTGAAATTTAATTGATATCAAAATAACGATTTCTGAACTACAATTGGGAGATGTCTAGGAAACTACACTAGGTTTTTCGTTTATAGTACCCCGAGAGCTTCAATTATCACCGGAAATTTCGTCAAGAACACAATTCTTCTAAATATTTGTGTTCGAGAAAAAATTTTTAATTGACGCTCGCGATATTCGATGAGAGATGATAAAATTCAACACCGAAAATGTTAGTTGTGAAATTTTCACTGATGAAATCGATTCCACCTATTGCAATTCCCTCCATTTTCTTCTACATTCCAAGTACCCCCATCACCGTTTGTTTTCACTCATTTTCCAATCGATGATATAATATATTCACCTTCTTGGTTGAACTGTTTGCCGCCCTTGTACATTTTTCCGTCCTCGTACACATTGTTACCGCCATTGGCCCCGCTATAGTACCCCGAGTCACCCTTCACATCTTTGGCTGCGACTTCGCCCTTGTTGAATCCAGATTGACCTTGATCGAACTGGCCGCCATTTTTGCCGAACTCTTGCCCATATCTGCCAATCAAAGTCACGTATTTGCTCACCCATAGTCAAAATTCGATTTTTTTCGTTTTCTTGCAAGCAAGAAAAATATTTCTGTCAGAATCAATCAGCCTTTTCGGTCTGATATTGATTTTTTTTTTTTTGAAAACTACTGAAGAACTACGAAACGTTTTTCAATATATTCACCTTTGATCATTGATTTTCTTGTTACCACCATTGTAGGCAGCTTGATCCACCTCACTACCACCATATCCGTGTATTCCGCCGCCCATCATTGCCCCACCGCCCATCATTGCCCCACCGCCCATCATACCGGCACCTCCGCCCATCATACCGGCTCCTCCGCCCATCATACCGGAACCTACGCCCATCATACCCGCTCCTCCTCCCATCATTTCGGCTCCACCGCCCACCATGGCTCCGCCACTCATCATACCCGCTCCGCCACCCATCATACCCGCTCCGCCGCCCATCATGGCTCCACTGCCCATCATTCCAGCCCCACCGCCCATCATACCGGCCCCACCGCCCATCATACCGGCCCCACCGCCCATCATACCGGAACCTACGCCCATCATACCGGCCCCACCGCCCATCATACCAGCCCCACCGCCCATCATACCAGCACCTCCGCCCATCATACCGGCCCCACCGCCCATCATACCGGCCCCACCGCCCATCATGGCTCCTCCGCCCATCATACTGGCGCCCTTTGTCATCATACCGGCCCCACCGCCTATCATATTGGTTCCAACGCCCATCATACCTGCACCTGCACCAATGACGATTTCAAAATTATGTTTATGTTGATTATAAACCGTAATTTCTTATTTATCGAACCGTAAATTGAAGATAAATATTGTGACTGGAAAATAACAACTATTCAGAAACAAATTATTTCTTCTGAGATATCGAAAATATTTGTTCATTTAAATATAGTTTATCAGTTCATAATGTTAATTTTTTTTTCATTGTTTTCCTTCTTCTTTATTCATACCGTTTGTATCTATTTTCGTGTTGTCAACAGATAAAAAAAAATGCGAAAATATGTATTATGGCTACTGGAAATTATTGACAATTCAACGAAACCGAGTACAGTACTGTACTTTCTCTACGACTGGGAATTCCTAGAGATTTTCATATTTCCCAGTTTCATTTAGCAGTACCAGCTGCGAGAATC
Source organism: Gastrophysa polygoni (assembly GCA_963576655.1). Classification (NCBI taxonomy): domain Eukaryota; kingdom Metazoa; phylum Arthropoda; class Insecta; order Coleoptera; family Chrysomelidae; genus Gastrophysa; species Gastrophysa polygoni. Next base: position 25,769,682 of record OY755088.1, on the reverse strand, counting down.
TTAAGTAGAATAGGAAATTTTCATAGAGTGAATATGTGGTCCAGAAAGAATTAGAAAAATTCTCAATGAAACTTGGGAAATATTGTGCTTTATTAAATAAGCTTATTTTTGTCTTTTGTATTCCAGAGAAACGGATGAGAAACGATGATATACGTCAACTTTTGAATATATCCTTGACTACTTTCTGTTTTTTTTTTCAATCAATTTTAATCTCTGTATCATATGATTTTGTTAGATTTTATTATGTTCCAATAGATGGTTCAGTTTAATCATTTTCCATTGATGATTTCCAAGGTGGATAATGAATTCGTACTATCACATGATCGTTATCGCATTCATCGAGAGTTGGATATTTCGAAATATGAAAAATTTGATGCCCTTGAGATAGCGAAGCATCCACTGCGCACGATATCGTGAAATTTTCCGAGATTCCATCGATGGAATGTTATCGCTCGGAAGAATGTATACAGGAGGTTAGGAAACTCACCTCCAGCCCCCATCATCCCCATTTTGGGGGGAAGATAACTGCAATCCAAATTCGGCAGGATGAAAAGAACCACTAAGAACCCGATCATGATGACTCGTTGGATAATACCGAACTGAGGATTGATTTGTCTTCGACGGATTTTATACAGAAAACTTAGGTATGGTGCATTTCGTGGTTGATCGACCACATAGAATTGACAGGAAGAGGACGTGTTAATAAAGACGTTTTTTCGAGGGAAATGTAGAGTTGACTTTGTTTGGCCATAAAATAAATCTCATAAAAGTCCTGATGAATATACATATATAGATCACATTGAAGAAAACGATAGGTGGGTTTTTGACATAAAAGTAATAATTTACAAAATATATAGAAAACAACGAGATGTCCTAGATAACCTGGATGAAAAGTATCTCTGGTCTGAGTTACAGAGTGTTTTATTTAAAATTCCCAAAATGATTTGTTTCCGGTACCTACTTCAAAACTATTTGTCGTCTTATAGTCACATTCGAAGGAAGTTGTGAATAGCTACTATAGGTACACCCTACTGAATCATGTTGAATAAATGACAGGGGCAAGTTGATTTTCCCCAAATTTTTCAATTCTTCCTCAATTCGCTATTGTAACACATTGGGCAATAAAAAAAACAACAACAACTGACTGAAGAAAAAACAAGGTTTTATCAACAGAAATTATTCAGTGAGCAGTAGAAATCAATATTGGCTTATCTGTACAGGTAGGAATTTTATCAGAGCATCAAGATGCTCGAAGAGACATTTTTTATCAAACTACCTTCACATTCCATCGTTTTATCCTTGTTATTTTTTTTTTTAAATTCATAGACGATATTTTCTATAGAAATGGTATCTTCGTGAATATGATATACAGATCAGCAGGTTTTTAATCGAAAATATCAGATTTTACACAGGGTGAACCGTTTTCCAGATACAGTACCCAACTTCTGTTTTTTTTATGGCGGCCACTTTGGATTCTAGAGCCATTGGAAAGAACGGAAAAATAGTAAAGTCATTATTCAAAATGCTAGAAAAAAATAAGAATTATATTGATTTCATTTGAAGTAACAGAAATAGGACGAAACCAACCAAACCCGTATTTTTGAAACTTGGTTTCAAAAATACGGGTCATATTTTGAGAGCAACATTTGTTTATCAATAAACTTCGTCAAATATCGATGTTCAGTATCAACAATCAACACCGATCTGGGAGAGACCGGAGATTATAGGACAATATTAGACGAATTCGGTTTGGTCGATGAATAAAACAAAAAGAGCTTCATAATTTTTGAGCTATTTTTTGTGAATTTCTCCAATTTCAATTGACCTCATTGCATGTTGACATCACATACACAGAGTGTAATGTTTCCTAAGAACAGCGAAGGAAGTTTGGCAATTGAAGCATCAAAGGTCGTTTCACCGTTGAAACTTGCATCAATTAACTAGAACCATTGTTCGTTTTTCGGGTTTTTGATTTGGAAAAAAGCCGTGAATAATTTCAAGTCGTTTTTTTCCGCGAGCGTCTAATCAGCAATTATTATTGTTATTAGTAAACAGCTCTCTTCGGAAAGTTCATATGAAAATGTGTCTTGAAATATAATAGGTACCTATCAAAATTCCTTTGTGAAAATATTTCAGACACTCTTTCGTCGATATTGTTGAAATTTTGCGGTGTAATTTGCAGTGATAAGTATAACTGGTTTAGCCACAAGTAGATTAAAATTATTATTAAGCCCAGTGCCGATAACCAATATTATCGCTAAGAAAAAAGTGCACGCCACGGACTCTTTTTGAAATTTTGATATTTTTTTTTAGATTGAGCTACTAGAAACAAAACTTTTATGTGTCTTCACTTTTCTTTGTACCTCACCCTGTATCTTGAAAACCAGATATTTCAAGACACATGTTCATATGAACTTTTCTGCTTAAAATTGTTCCAAAAATAGTCCCCTAGATTCAGTACATACTTTTGAGTAACACCCTGTTCATAATGCTAAAAATCTCAGCTGTATATTGAATTTCGAAAAAAAAAATCGAAAATCCTTCAAATTTCCACTTATAATCCACCAAAAATGCAATGGTAACTATGATTACATTTTTTACAGGGCATAATTTTGCGAAGAAATAATTTTTTTTGGTGTGTCATTGTTTTTTTTTTTATATATATAATTCGTTCAGTACCTATAAGAAAGGGAAAGAATGAGACGATAGAAAAAAAAACCACCCAATCAATGAGGATTGAATAACAAAGTTGAATGTGAACATACCGGGAAATTGCCACACGTGTATGTTATTATTGTAATGTACCGAGTAAGCAATTTTTGGCATTCTAGATTAACGATAAACTTCAAATGATGTCGCAATCTGATGTTGTTGAACAATGTAGTTTGATAACATCTGTCAACTAATCTCTGAGATTGCATATTCAGCAATTTGATCAGAATATTCTAGATACCTACTATTTATCAGCAAATAACTTAAATAGTTGAAAGATAATTTGAAAGCTGAATATTGGGAATATGCCATGAATAGAAAATTTGAAAACAATAAAAATACCAATAAAATGCCTTTCGAAAGGGAAATTTTCCATTGCACAGGAGGTTCTATTGATAATGTGAAAAAACTCAAAGTGCAAAAATTAAGGATATAGTCGTTTCAAAGTTTTCAAGGAAAAAACAGAAAAAAACTCATGCATCAGGATAATCAGCTTCAGTTCTTCATCCTCTAGGAAAACACTGAAATGAATGGAAAAATTTTAATTATACCAAAAGATGCACTTTGTTGTTGCAAATAAACATATCTATTTTTTGATTTCGAAGAGTACGGGTTCCATGTCATTGAAAGAATCATTCTCTATTTTTTGCAAGGAATCTACTCACGACTATTTAAACCTCAATGAAACAAAAAGTGTGAGCTCAAATTCAAAACAAAAAAAAAACATTCTTGGACAACTTCAAGATGGAAATTTGGAGTATTTCATGTTCTCTCTCTCCTGCTATATAGTCTCCCAAGATTTCAATATGGAGTGAATCGAGAAACCAAGAATTTAAAAATTTACCATTGAATAACGAGAACCCTATATATTATTGAAACTAGAATTTCTGGAATTCAGTTCTCGAGATATCATCTGTTGAAATCGTGAAATGATATTGGTTGTCGAGGGTAGAAAACGAAATCTGACACAACCTGTATACCCCAAAGGTGTTCAGGGTGGGGTGAGTAGGAAGAATTTGGAATCATAGAAGTGTCATAAAAAATCACAAAAATAATGAATAAATCATGCATGAAGAGTTGAGCGAAAGATTGATTTGGCGCTAGTTGAGTCTTCCGAAGAAATGCACTTCATGGCGATTGGCTATCGATCGAAATTGATGTGCCAAAAATGAACTGTTGGGCTCATATCGCCCAAAAGTTGAGGAAAATTTTGATTGTTTCTTTCATCCTGGCAAAAATATTTCAGATATCGTTCTAATCGATTTGAAGTAGTAGTACTTGACCAGATCTGAAGTGGGTCCAATCATTTTTCCATATAAATACTCGCAAAAACTCATTGCAAATCATCAGGCAATCACCATGAGAACTCTAGTGTTTGCAGTAACAGCCTTATTGGCCCTTGCGGCCTTCCAGGTGAGTTTTACCATTTTTTCATTCTAATGGATTGAACTGAGATTTCATTCTATCAATAAATACCCCAGTTGCCTGATTTGATATTTGTAAATCTGTACTTGCCATTAATTTGTAGAATTCTACAGAATTCGTGTTGGAATATTTTTTTCCTTCTATTTATTAATTATTTATTTTTATTTCAAAATTCACTTTCAATTCGATTCGGATTCGGAGAGGAAACACGAAAACAAATTAGATTTGTTTGCTGATAATTTTTTGGCAACATTCTGAATTTACAATTCGTCCAGTTGAACTTCATACTGAGTTGACCTCGACGATTCTATGAATTATGGTTTATACTGAATCAAGAGAAGCTTTGTTCAATGCTAGTTTTTGAAACAAAATATCTGCATTCATATATTATTTTTCTACGTAATTATGCACTCATAAACTAATTAAAATAACCTGTTACTTGTTCCAGCCCTTGGACGCCTACAGAATTACTGTAAGAAGAAACGAACCAGGCCCACACCCAGAACCACAGCCAGGCCCACATCCAGAGCCCCAACCAGGCCCACATCCAGAACCACAACCAGGCCCACACCCAGAGCCTCAACCAGGCCCACACCCAGAGCCTCAACCCGAACCACAGCCAGGCCCAAACCGTCTTGGAAACGAGCCACAACCTCAACCAGGCCCACACCCAGAACCCCAACCAGGCCCACACCCAGAACCACAACCAGGCCCACACCCAGAGCCTCAACCAGAACCACAGCCAGGCCCACACCCTGAGCCTCAACCAGGCCCACACCCAGAGCCTCAACCAGAACCACAGCCAGGCCCAAACCGTCTTGGAAATGAGCCACAACCTCAACCAGGCCCACATCCAGAACCCCAACCAGGCCCACACCCAGAACCACAACCAGGCCCACACCCAGAGCCTCAACCAGAACCACAGCCAGGCCCACACCCTGAGCCTCAACCAGGCCCACACCCAGAGCCTCAACCAGAACCACAGCCAGGCCCAAACCGTCTTGGAAATGAGCCACAACCTCAACCAGGCCCACACCCAGAACCACAACCAGGCCCACACCCAGAACCACAACCAGGCCCACACCCAGAGCCTCAACCAGAACCACAACCAGGCCCACACCCAGAGCCTCAACCAGGCCCACACCCAGAGCCCCAACCAGAACCACAGCCAGGCCCAAACCGTCTTGGAAACGAGCCACAACCTCAACCAGGCCCACACCCAGAACCACAGCCAGGCCCACACCCAGAACCACAGCCAGGCCCACACCCAGAGCCTCAACCAGAACCACAGCCAGGCCCACACCCAGAACCACAACCAGGCCCACACCCAGAGCCTCAACCAGAACCACAGCCAGGCCCAAACCGTCTTGGAAATGAGCCACAACCTCAACCAGGCCCACATCCAGAACCCCAACCAGGCCCACACCCAGAACCACAACCAGGCCCACACCCAGAGCCTCAACCAGAACCACAGCCAGGCCCACACCCAGAGCCCCAACCAGGCCCACACCCAGAGCCTCAACCAGAACCACAGCCAGGCCCAAACCGTCTTGGAAATGAGCCACAACCTCAACCAGGCCCACATCCAGAACCCCAACCAGGCCCACACCCAGAACCTCAACCAGGCCCACACCCAGAGCCTCAACCAGAACCACAGCCAGGCCCACACCCAGAGCCCCAACCAGGCCCACACCCAGAGCCTCAACCAGAACCACAGCCAGGCCCAAACCGTCTTGGAAACGAGCCACAACCTCAACCAGGCCCACACCCAGAACCACAGCCAGGCCCACACCCAGAACCACAACCAGGCCCACACCCAGAGCCTCAACCAGGCCCACACCCAGAGCCTCAACCCGAACCACAGCCAGGCCCAAACCGTCTTGGAAACGAGCCACAACCTCAACCAGGCCCACACCCAGAACCACAGCCAGGCCCACACCCAGAACCCCAACCAGGCCCACACCCAGAACCTCAACCAGAACCACAGCCAGGCCCACACCCAGAACCACAACCAGGCCCACACCCAGAGCCTCAACCAGAACCACAGCCAGGCCCAAACCGTCTTGGAAACGAGCCACAACCTCAACCAGGCCCACACCCAGAACCACAGCCAGGCCCACACCCAGAACCACAACCAGGCCCACACCCAGAGCCTCAACCAGAACCACAGCCAGGCCCAAACCGTCTTGGAAATGAGCCACAACCTCAACCAGGCCCACATCCAGAACCCCAACCAGGCCCACACCCAGAACCCCAACCAGGCCCACACCCAGAACCTCAACCAGAACCACAGCCAGGCCCACACCCAGAACCACAACCAGGCCCACACCCAGAGCCTCAACCAGAACCACAGCCAGGCCCAAACCGTCTTGGAAATGAGCCACAACCTCAACCAGGCCCACATCCAGAACCCCAACCAGGCCCACACCCAGAACCCCAACCAGGCCCACACCCAGAACCACAACCAGGCCCACACCCAGAACCACAACCAGGCCCACACCCAGAGCCCCAACCAGGCCCACATCCTCCTCAACATTAGGCATTGAAAAAATGATATACAGATGCAATATTTATGTTATGTCAAAGATATATTTTCAATAAAGTATATGTGAAACAGACACACAGACACACTCTTTACAATATCCCACCATGTTAAGGGGTCTGTAAGTTAGCAGTTCTGAGGCCTGCATCGCATACAACACCGGATA